>CAJPEX010000561.1:0-94533 GCA_905338405.1 Notodromas monacha
AATCGACTCAAGATAATTGACAAAACGGGCACGGCACACTTACGTACAAAGGTATGACTCCTGATTCAACTTCGCTTTGAGTAAGTTTTCTGGAATTTCACTGAGGTTTGATTGAATTTACTAGACGGGTAGAAGAAATCGTCAAATTTAATGCATAAATTCAAATTTTTTCATCAGTATTTCGTGGAGTTAACCACGTCGAGGGATTCTACAATGGAAAGATGTAGATTGGGGTTCGTTCATACTTTTTTCATTTAATCGAAACGTCAAGGACATGTTTATATTTCAACATCATCAAGAAGTTATTTCTAAATTTTCGATGCTCACCAAGACTTAGATTGAATATTTGCCAGTATTCCTCATGTTTTATGAAAGTTCATGCGGATTTCAATCAACCTTCAGTCAAGGTCTTCCTCGTCATTTCATCCTGGAAGAAAAAATTTGGATCCAGTATTTTGCGTCAAGCTTTCTAATAAAAACTCTTCCAAGAAATTCGAATTCTTTGACACCTGGGACTATGAGCTCAATTTGATCTCGAAATATTTCTTCTGAAGCGGAATTGCGATACTGTATCTTCAAATGGACAGTATCCATCCCAGCCGACTGTTCAATTATTTAAAACTTTCAGAGCAAATAAAGAAAAAACATGAGTTCTTTTGCAAAAAATTCCATCAGCTTTTATCGCTGAATTGGGGAGACATTAGAAGGTTTAACGGAGAGCTCCTCGACGCAGAAATTGGAAAGCTTTAATGCTTTTATAAAAACTTAACGAGAGGCTACGAACACTTTTATAACGTAAAATTAGGCTCAGAGTTCCAAAAAGAAAAAGTTGAGGTTTTTTCTCTTCTGTGATATTTATTACGTTAAACTGAACCGGGTAAAAGGTCAGTCATGATCCCGGAAAGATTTCATCAGCAAAGAAAGGCGCATATATGAATTACGTCAAGAAATGAAGTGCGACACAGAAAACGCATCCCACACGCATCGAACTGGCTTCTTCAAATGCTTTTGTTTTCGTTGTTTTTTTTCCAAGAAGCAAGGTAATAAAAGTGAAAGGAGGTTTCAATAAGAGAACAGGAAAGGCATATAAGTCTGCTGGAGAGCAGTGGGTCGTCGCTTGGCACAGTTTTAACCCCAGCCAAAGAACACGGTGAACAGGTGGAAAGAAGGGCCTTCTTTTCAAAGAAGAATTTTTTCAAAGACTATATAGAACAGTCGTCTATTCAAACAGGTAGAAGCCACACAGGTCGCCAAGTTTCTGTTAAGCAACTAAATGTTACAGTGAAACCCCCACATGCGGACACCTCAACATGAGGACATTTCTTTTTCAATAAAAAGGGCATTAAAAAGGCCCAACATATGGACACTGAGTCGAAATGAGGACATTGCATGATAAAACTGCCCAGAAATTTCACAAAAATTAACTCTTATTTGACTTGACTGCAAGAAACAGACCCTAAGATTTATGCGAGAAAAATTCTTTGTCATTTCTCCCATCATTTTCCCATCCATTCAGCTAATTTAAAAAATTACCTATTGCATAGAGGGACTTCCTTCTCTCTTTTTGACTGGAATGTTATTTTTGTAGATGCCAACATTTCAATATGCAGTACAGAGATAAAATATTCAATGCTCCAAATGTTCTTATATTAAAAAATTACCTATTGCATAGAGGGACTTCCTTCTCTCTTTTTGACTGGAATGTTATTTTTGTAGATGCCAACATTTCAATATGCAGTACAGAGATAAAATATTCAATGCTCCAAATGTTCTTATTGAGTTGAAAATATTAAGTGACTTAATTTAAGTTCACGGTTTGTTAAAGAAAGTACCTTAAGACTTCTTATAAAGACGGTATTTTGTGGTTAATTTTTAATATATTACATTCAGACATCCTTTTGTTCTGAGTTGAATCCCTCACTCTTGATGCACCAATTATGTCCACATCTGGAGCTCTCACAGTATATTATAATCTTGAGAGTTCAAAGCGATTCCATGTGCCTGAATTAGTTCATAACTGAAGTAGAAAAAATTTTTATTTTCATTTCTAGACGATTTTTCCGACTCTCCTTCATTTACCCCATCATAAGTCAATTTATGAAAGCAGAAATAATGTCCGGAAAATCTTCATAAATTTTATATTTCTCACTATGGACGGGATGAACTGGGACATGAAAGTTGCATTCTGCCACAATAAGGCTACTTTAGATCATCTTCGGCATTCTAGCAATCGGAAGAAAAAAAAAATAGGAAGGTTTAGACACGGAAATATCCCTCCACGCAATAAATATAAAGGTATTTTTCCCAGCTGGCTGTTTTGGAATCATTTAACAGCGCTTAAAATATAGAACAAATCTTTCAACAACCCACTTCATCTGTTCTAAAAGACCACATGACAACTTCATCTTCAAGATCAATTTTTGCAGACGTCTACTTCAGACATTTTAATGCAGAAAATTTTTAAGTGCTCGTTTTTCACCCTAGCATAAAACAGACTCTAAAATAAGAAAAAAGGTCGAGTCCTTTTAATTGAAATATACCTTATTTTCGGTTCTATGACGGTTGAAAATTATTAAGCTTCCTCAACAAAGTCTTCCTTCCTAATTCGAGATATAATCTCGAGAATAGGGGACATTCATCAAGTCAACGCAGTTTTTAATAATTCAGATATATATTGTTTAGCCGCGTTTGAGCAAATATTTTTTTATTGGCTTATCCATGAAAAATTAGCGCAAATTCAAAGATCTCGTAACGGAACCCATATTTTCACCAAAGCCAACAACAACATGATAAAAAGTTTATAAACATTGGATAGAAATAATTTTTCGTTTTCGTGCTACTGGCAAGACAATTTTTCCTGCTGCCGTCCAGAATGCTGTCGCTTACCCAAGAAACAAAACCGTGTCGGATACGCACAAAATCGGGCGTGAAAAATACTCGAAGGAGAGAGAAGAAGAAGAAGAAAAAAGGTCAAATAGGAGGGGAAGGAAATTACACGGACTGATAAGCCGCGTCGATTTCTCCGAGTCTATTTTTTTCCGGTGAGTGGTCAAGTGAAGCATTGAGCCCAACTGAGCGCCCATCCAACAGAATTCCAGCAGGGACATTTGGGCGCTACGTCCGCTACCCAACTTATCGTCAGCTCAATGAACTAACTGATGGTTCTACTCGTTATATACTAAAATATCGCTACAACGAAGCATTTGGCAAGAGCTGTTTTGGAAACAACGGTCGTTTTGCAGCAACTTTGCATTAATTTTACTGTTACGCCGATAACCTGTCCCTGGCTTTATGGCGATCTTACCTTTACTACATCCCCTGGAATCGTTTGAGTCCGTTATAACTGATTAACCCTTGGGCGGCAAAGTTGGACTATTTTTGCGAAATTTTGTTGCACCTCAGAGAGGTCAAGAAAAAAATGAAAACAGGTGGTGAAGGGCAAAGTTGAGAAAAATCCTGACGTTTTTTCCCTGATGGCAGAAACATTTTTCCGGAAAATTAAAAAAATGCTCAGGGACGCTACTGGCTTTTCTTGGATTAATCCCAACTTTGCCTCAGCCCACCTGGAAGGGTTTTCCTGACCTTGTAAAAACTTAAAATGAGGGAGCATATGAAAATAATCAAATTTTGTCCTGCTATGGGAAAGAACCCTCCGCCGTCCGAGGGTTAAATGCCCGCAAATTAATATGGCAATGCCTGTCATGGCAATCAAGAGCCAAGTGTTCCATCAAAGAGCTCTGGTGGTTAAGCACTCCTTGATGGAACAGGGGGATTATGTTAGGCAAGCATGCCATCATTAATGTACTCGACAAAACCTTTGTTGCCAGCAAAACGTCGTTGAAACGTAATTAAAATGACAATGCGGCTATTGGACAGGGACCGAAATACCGCTAGAATGGAAATGATGTAGGGGACCTTAGCAAACTCAGGCATATAACTGATTAAATGCTGCGTTTAATTATACCGTTACGGACAGTACCGTTAGTTCTCGGTTCACAAGGTAGTTTCTCGAGACCACCAATTCGTGAGGAACTACCTTGTCCCCCTAATACAATCCGTTCGTACGGTAGTAATTACAATTTTCTCACTATTTACTAGAGTCTCATCCTCCACCTCAAAAACAAATGGTAAAACTTAATGAAGGCTAATTATAAATTTTTAAATGTTGAGCTAGTCAGTCAGGTAGAGAAAAAAGTGAGTTTAGAGAATTATTCCAGTTCAAGTCAGTAGTTGAAGCAAGAGTTTGCGGAGTATTTATTATTCTGTGTGAAATACACTTTATCCTTAACCCAGGAATTCCAAGAAGAAATTCCAGCCCCTGTCCCAGGCTCATTATTGTCTTTTATATACAGTATTTACTCAAGCACCACGCGCACCTTTTTTCCCAAATTTCAGAATAAAAAAAGGGGTTTGCATCATAAGCGGGTACAAAATTTTCAAGAAGTTTTAGGAAGTTATATGTGCATTATACTTAGTTATAATGGAGAAATTTGGAACAAATATAAGAAGAAAACATTTTTGTACTGAAAAAGTTGAAAATTGATCAGATTTTTGTTCAATTCACACCTGAAGTCAAAATTTTTGTTTTTATTTTTGAAATTTTATGGTTTTAGATTCACTAAAACTTGGGGTGCGCGTCTTATGCAGGGATAAGATTTTTGCAAAATTTTCAACTGAAAAACCCCTGTGCACGCCTTACTCAAGGGCATGTGGTACTTGAGTAAATACAGTACGCTCATTTACTCTTTTGATCCAGCTTAAACAATAACTTATATTGAGGCGACATCTGTCCCAAATAAATGCTCAGCACTAGAATCTGAATTAGGTATGATGTATGAACCTGGTTTCTTGTGTAAAAAACATTCTGCACGGCAAACAATTGTTGTTACATTGTCACAGAAAAAGCATAATTAAACACAGTATATGCGATTTATTTTTTTTCACTTCTTCACTGGCGCTCAGTTATCCAAGAGTTCAGTTGTGCGGCGATGACTTGAGCAGTTTCGCTTTTTCCTTCCTTTCCGAGTCAGCACTATTGCGCAACTGTACTTCTCAAGACTCCCAGTGACCAGACGAAAAATGAACTTCCGACTCGGACACCTCGGATTTCTGGACAGGCAAAGCTTTTGTTCCGTTCCGCGTTTTTCCAAGACGAGGGATGGAGTAGAACGTATTCATTTCCAGTACTGACAATGTTTTTTTCCTCTCACTCCATCTCAAACTATTGCAGTATAGGAACTGGGATTGTCGACAAAAAAAAAGAAGCCAACAACCAGAAGGAGGTGAAGAAACAAACAAGAAAAACACTGTAATGCAACTTTCTTTCCATGCAGCTTATAAAAGACTCCCTCTGGAAGTCTGGAGTCTCTTCTCGAGAAATTAACAGGTAGTCGACCCCATTAAACCAGAAAGGAGCAAGTACAGTATCAATAAAGGCCAACTGAAGAAGAAAATTTTTTTTTTAATTTCAAATAAACGTGCTCTTCCAAACAGAGTTTCCCCACTAGTATATTATTTTATCGAGATCTTTCATGATTTAGGGACATGCTCATTCGGTAATTTGCTCTGTTCTGGAATCCTCTTTGTCAAATTGTTTGCTTTCCATGGTGCTGTTTCGTGTCACTGCACAATTTAGATGCGCTTTTCTGTAGAACATATTTCTGAGAGCTTGCTTTAAAATGTGAGATAGTTCTACTGGACATTCGCTCATTTTTAATCAACTCGACGACGTTTTGAACCCCTCGTCAACTCACTGGATTGCACACTTGCTAATTTCATCCTCTTCTGGATGCTCATAAAAATATACTGAAGTCCCAAGAAAAACGCAGCTGAAAAGTATTCATAGTACAACGCGAAAATTTCAGGAATTCACGCCTGAAATTTTGGCGTCGATTGAAAACACGAGTTGATTACACCGACCAATAGCCACTAGAAACGTTTCCGCTTAACCAAATCATAACTGCATGTATCTTTTCTTTCTGTTGGGCTATTTTCATGAATAAATCCGAAAAACGCAAGTGAGTCAACGCGGCATTTTTCTTTGATCTGGAAATGCAAATCGAGCCCGACATTTTTTGTTTGTTTTTAAACTCGCATGACGGCTTAAAATAAAAGAATAAATTTCTGAAAAAAATGCACGCAATTAAAAATGCCTCGTGTTGCAATACAACGCAGAAAAAATTCCCTGTCCTTGTTATGCGGCATCGTGCAAAAAATGCACGAATATTCATTTTGCGCACAATTTTATTCCACGATTTGAGCAATCCTTAAAAAAATGCGTCAAGTGCGAAGTGCTATTTTTTTGCGTATTGTCGCACAATAGCGAGAGCTCGACAGAAAAGAGATTTTTAAAAATTCTGCGTTATTCGGAGAAATTACTTTCTACCAAATAAACGAGAGGTAAACAGTTACAATACGCGACGAAACGCTGATTATTCAATTTCACAAAAAAAAAAGAAAATTGTCACATTTCCGAAAGAAAAAAAAAGAGCAATTTTGCTGATTAGGTTCAAGGTTCATAGACGACGGCGACAGAAAAAGATATACCGAACACTATTTATTACCGATTTTCAAACCAACTTACGTCACATAAAAAAATCAGAAGATGAAAGGAATAAAAAATCTCAGCAACCTAAAAAAAATAATAATAAAACCTCATTGTGATGTCCTGAAAAGCCGAGGTAATAATAATGGGTCCGTGGTTCCACACCCAACTGACCCTCGGCAGCACAAAGCGAAACAAAATAAATAAATAAAATCAAGGTGTCATGAAAATAAATCCCGAGAACATGGCTCAGCGATGACTCAGCAAAAAAACCCGGCGATTTTCGTTTCTCTCTCCCTCTCGCAACGCTCCACGTACGAGGGTCAGTTCATAAATTTTGCATGTGCTGCTCTTTTTGCACTTATTTCTTGCACTTCTTTATTTCTTTTGAAATACACTACTTTAATGGCGCTTTGACTGCATGCAAATTCGTGAAAATTTTCAGTGATCCAGGTAAACTTTATTTCATCTCAAATATGCTGTACCTTTTGAACTGTATCTTCTCTCCATTTTAATCGGGGTGATAAAAAATTGGCGAAATTAGTGTACTTTAAAAATGGGCAAGCATGTTTCTTCATGCAAATTGTTATCTTCATGAATTTATCTAATCTTTATTTCTACAAGTGCTGCTCTTTTTTGCTCTTGTAGAAATAAAGATTCAATAAATGCATGAAGATAACAATTTGCATGAAGAAACATGCTTGCTCATTTTAAACTAATTTCGCCAATTTTTTATCACCCCGATTAAAATGGAGAGAAGCTACAGTTCAAAAGGTACAACACATTTGAGATGAAATAAAGTTTACCTGGATCGCTTAAATCTTTTCACGAATTTCAATGTAGTCAAAGCGTCACTAAAATAAGTGTATTTCAAATGCTTGACTCATCTCCTTTGGGACGAAGTTTTGAAAAAATCACGACTTCTATCCATAAAATGAAATGTTAGATGACCTCAAAACTGCTCACGCTAATGATGCTAAATGACACTCGTCAATTAATCATCATATTCTTGTCCAAATCAGTTCTGCAATCGAATAAAATCCTACACAAATGAACAAAGACTCTCCTCAAAGTCTATTTATCGACTCCCTGTGAGTGATACTGAGGAATTTGAATAAGAAACTCCTGCAGCTAGAGAAAAATAAATAAAAATTTCCAAGGCATCGCCCAGACTTTTGTACAGCCCCTCGTGGGAGAACCCCTGAGAACAATAAAATTTGAAGAGAATTTTTGCGTTGAAGTCGTGGACACCCGCGGTGACACGAGTCTCGTCTTCCCCTCACCTGGCTCTGGAACAACCCTCGTACATGTCTTCAGTATGTGTGTGCAACACACTCTGTTGCAGATTAACACAAACACGGCAAACATATTGCGTACCTTGACGGCTGCAAACAGGCGGTTGGTAAAAACGCCAGGATTTATTAGAGCAATGGTACACGTGCAGTATTATATGAAGGGTTCTCCAAAAAGGAAGTTGTGGACCTCTGCGGGGAACTGCAGTTAACTTATTTTACAGTGAGACCCCCACATGCGGACACCTTGACCTGCGGAAAATTCGAATTAGGGACACTTTTTTCCATACAAAATTAATAAAAAAAAGGCTCAACATGAGGAAACTGACTCAACATTGGGACATTTTGTGATAAAATTGCAAAAACATTTCAGGACAAATTACAAGAAACAGATATTTCCAACCCTAAAATTGATGTGATAAAAGTTCTTGGGCTTTTCTCTCATCAATTTATCATCCATTTAGCTGATTTTTTAAAAATACCTCCAGCATAGAGGTACTTCCTTCTCTCTTTTTCACGTTATTTTTTCAGAAAATGCCAACATTTCTATCTACTGTACAGATGTATCAGTATTCAATTCCCCAAATGTCCAAATTGTGTTGAAATATATTGGATTGAATCAGTTTAAATTGGGAGACAATTTTATTTTCCAAGGAATTATGGTGAGTATTTTGTACATAAAACACCAATTAAAAATTATATTATGTAAGTCTAAGGGAAAATGAGACTTGACTTTGGTACATTTCGACTTTAGGACTCTCTTGATGCACCAATTACGTCCGCATCTTGGGGTATCACTGCAATTTGATTTTAGTAGAACAAAACGAGAAAAGCCCAGCCGAGGTCTGATGGCTCCGAATAAACTTTATTCGCAGAATTTAAGTGTCAATGATTTTGTTTTTCATAAAAAATGTGTTTGGTCATGGACTTCTGAGCCCTGACAAAATTTGGAGAGAGAAATCTGTACAGTACTACTGTATATCATGATTAAGAGCGATCCCCTGAAAATGTGCCTTTCTCGCAGCCAATCACTCAATTTTCCTGCTGACCTTCCGGAATTTTCAAAATTTGTCCAATATTTTGTCCAACGGTATATACTTGAATTAAAGTGCAGTTTTTTTGCTATGAAAGTTGCGGCTTTCCAAACCGTTGAGATTCTAGATTCTCACCTCTAGAAGTTGAATCGAATTTTTATGATAACCGCTCCCCCGGATTTTCAAATTCATATTTCATGATTACACTACTTTCCTGGGATTTTCAAATTCTTATTTCATCGATTCCTCCAACTTTTACTCAAAATTTCTCACCACGAAATCAGTGGTTTTTTTCTCGATTCAACGAAGATTACTCTCTCTAAAAAATGCAGCACTAAATTTATAACTAATGTATAATGCATGCTTTTTTCGATTTTTACCCATAAATAATAGATAAAAATAATATTCTATTTCCAAGGGAGGTTAATGACTGTATTCATCTTGCAAAGAAGTAGAAGAAGTAGCCATTTTCAAGAACATATTCATAAAGACGAAGATTACATGGAAGATATTTTCGGTTAAACAGCGGAACTCTTTTTTTCGACAATACATTTTTTAGAATACCGAAGCACAGTCAAATTAGCAGGAAGCATATGTCGACTCGAAATTCCTCAATTTCTGAAAGATGGTGCTAAATACTTTAAATCCAACTTCCATATAAAATTCCTTCAAGTTAAACACCAGTAATTTGCAATTTTAATTTACGACGAAGCAAATGATCATAATTCGACGAAAAATGGCTCAGCGATTATGCATCAACGGAATAAATGATGATGTGATGGTTCACGTCACAATGTAATCAATTAGAGAAAAAAAAACTTTCAGTCTCCTCTGACAATTGTCATTGTGAACATTTTAAAGCTCTGCAAAAAAAATAAGGATTAGTACTCGTAACTTCGGCCTTTCACAAAAGACGAAACCTTGAAGTTTTCTGCAGAGCGTAAAACCCCACGCATTTCAGCGTCGTTGCAAATTGTTCGCCCACTTCGTTGGGATCTTTCTTCGCCTACTTTAATACTTTTTTTTTTCAAAATACGAGACAAATTACGAGCCTGTATACCCAAGAGCGAGTGCGCAATAATCGGGCATGTAATCCTCCTACATTGCAATAAAACGTGACGAAGTCACCTTCACTTTCGTGTAAACCGATATGCATCTACGGGGCTGAGCAACACGACGAAGATATTCAACTTGTCGATTTCACTACGGATTAAAAATTGAAGAATAATTATGAAATAATTCTGAACACGATCGCAAAAAGTATAGCCAACATCCTTAAAAAAATATAAATAATTGGCTCATCAAAACAACCCGAGGTGTATTTATTGAATGAAGCCTCTCCTTTTTGTAACTTGATAACTGTCACAAAATTCCAAGTATTTCCCAAAATATCAAAATTCCCTCGACACTGAACAGACATTTCCAGAGGACTGTAGTCACATTTTTGACAGATTTTCGAGTTGCTCGGAGTTCTATTAATGAAAGCATCTTTTGCTATTTCCAAGTCATGAGTGAGACAACCACTGGGATTAATTGGAATCAGCGGTGGATACACTAAAGCAGTTCAATACAAATCTTCATAAAAAGTAAAAAAAAAAATTAATACCTACCTCATTGCTGTACTGCGCAAGAATTCCATCTATAACTCGATGAACATTTATTTTTTGTAGCGAGGCTCGAAAGAAAAACCCAAACGCACACGTAATTTGGCATGAATCGATGTAGAAGAATTATGCGTAATGCAATTGTAACTTTCAGTGTTACATATTGTGCCAACTTCTTGAAAAGTATTCATTAAATTGTTTAAAAAAAAATAAGACAATTACTTTCATGCGTCACACTTTACCCTGACCGTGAGATTGCCTGCGACATCTACCCACGTTTAAAACAAGTCTCCGTCTCGATGGACAATGAAGGAAATCGCGCCTGACGGGAAAAAGCAAATTTCCAAAGGAATAGAAACTTTTTTGATACCCTGTGCATAGACTTAGCTAGAAGAACACTTCAGAACACGCAGCAGGAAAAAATATACATTGGAAACATCAGAAACGTCGAAGCTCTCTGGTTTCCCTTCCTAACAGAAAAACCATCCTAGCAGCAGCAACAACAAACTTGCGGGAACAATACAATCCTGAAACCAAGCTTCTTACATTCATTCTTTCGTCATTGCTGTTTTTTTTTTGTTTCCAGAAAAGAAACGAACCACGATGCATTCATTTCCAAATAAAGCCCAGTAGGCGTCGAAAGGCCGAACCCCGCAGAAGTTTCAACACACGGCTCAAATCAGAGAAAGTCGGGTAACAGTTGAAGCATTTGTCTCCCGCACGACACACGACACGACCGACACGACACTTCATTCGTCATCGTTTTAGTCGTCATCCAGGGCAACAAATTTACTTCAAGAAAAAATGAGAGAAAAAAACTGAATAAACAGAGGGACAATCGATGATCACGAATGAAAGAACAGGGCGGATTCTTTCTTGGAGTTTTGTCGTGACTGAACAGAGCTCCAGAAAAAAAAGTGGCGTTTCAAGATATATTCAGCAAGCAATCGCAAATGGCATCAATTTCGTAAATCACTTCAATCATTATTATTTTATAGGTATGAATAGAAACATCCCCGCGTTTTTATTCATTTAAAATATTATAATAAAAACATCGTCGTGCTAAAATACGCCACAGCTTTTTTTTTAAATATTTTTGCCAGCATGTCGGGTTCGTTTTTCTCTCGAATCTCTGCGTTTCTTTTGAGCCATTTAATTTTTTTTTCATCAAGGAAGCTACTGAACGAGGCAATTCATCTTCCAGCAGACAGCAAAAATCCCAATACTGTACAGTATCTTATAATGAATTCAAAGCGGATGTAAAAGATGAGACAGGCCGACATGCGTTAGCCATTTTAAATATTGCAATCATCAATAGGTAGTTTTCAGCTGCCCTCGAAGGCGAAGACCAAGAAAAATAACAGCTCTTTTTCGCTCATTTTAAAATTTATTTCTTGAAATTCCAGAAGAAAGCTTACTTCTCCACTTTCTGAAGAAACAAATTCCGCCCGATGACGTTCAATGGAAACAACGACGACTATTAACCAGAATTGAAATTAAAATTAAACAAATACGATAAAATATGTAACGAAGGGCATACGTGAGGACGATTGAAATTTTAAAAAACGGCTATAAAACATCGGCAAAATTTCAACAAGATCTCAGTCATATGTCAAATATTGTTTGGCCGAAATCAACCGGAATTTTTGCCAAACCGAAAAAACTTCCCAGCAAGAGAACATTATTATGCCATCTTTCTTATGTGTATTCATATCGACATTTGAAAGTCACGATTCTCCAAATCCAGGAGGAATAATGTAAATATTTCCACCGGGCGGCAGCAAAAATAAATGTGCATATTTTCCGAATACCCAGTGTATTTCACATGCGTCTATGCTGCCGAAAAAAAAATATATATATTTAGCTTCCACTGATGATGGCCTTGGATTCACTCATTTCCCAGTCTGGAATCTTCGAAGCACCGTCACTACACGCTTGATTCTCATCTCGCTGAAACAGTCTTATTTGAATGCATCCTATTCCAATCTCAAGTACGCTTGGAGCACGGTTACGACTTGACTTGAAACACTTGACATTGAGAAGCGTGTGACGCTGCTTTCCATGATGCAGCTCCTTTGTCTTCTTATTCTTTTTTTCAAAAACTGGCCAGTGACATAACTTATTTCAAAAAAATTATTCCGTAACGCAACAGGACAAGAACTGGTTCACGTGTAAATAATGACTTATTTCATGACGGCCATTCCAATTTTTCCTCACCGCATTACGTTAAGATAATTATAATACATTTGAAAGTGCTTCCCAAATTCTGCAAGGAAATGAGGCTCGAATTTGAAAACTTGCTGGTTTTACGAATTTTAAGGCGGTCCGAAAAAACAACGAAGAACATTTATTGATAATCAGTGACAAAGTTCAAAATTCGACCACGAAGGCTCAAAGAAAAAATTCATTTTGGCATCGGAAACGTTTTGATTGACCTTCATGAATAATGTGAAATCGTGCATAAAATTCCCGTTCCGAACAAATACTGTACATGGACCAGTTCATGACTGTTGATACATTTGAGGGAAAAAAAGTGCATGAAACGAAAATACGCTTTCCGAGAGTTATTTTCTGAATTTTCCGAAAAAATTTGGGGGCGTTCTGAATAAGAGACTTGGACTCTTGAAAATATCAATTTCCAAAATGCGAACAAATCTGTCGAACCACGTCGTATTCTCGGTAAACGGGAATTTTCCTAACGTAGAACAATCGCTTTCAAAAAAAAAAAAACATTAGTTCGAATCCATGATTGCCGATGTAAGTCAACACCTTTTTTTTTATAGCAAATATGATTTATCAATCGAAATCCAAATCCGAAAATAATCCCTGTTCAAGTGCTTAAAATTCAAAATAGCATAATAAGGTACAGTGAGACCCCAAGATGCGGACATAATTGGTGCATCAAGAGTGTCCCAAAGTTAAAATGTCCTCAAGTCGAGTCCAATTTTCCCTTAGACTTAAATTATATAATTTTTAATTGGTGTTTTATGTACAAAATACTCACCAGAATTCCATGGAAATAAAAATTGTCTCCCAATTGAAACTGATTCAATCAATATAGTTCAACACAATATGGGCATTATGGGGAATTGAACGCTGATACCTCTGCTGTACAGCACATAGAAATGTTGGCAGTCTCTGGAAAAATAAAATTCAAGTGAAAAAGAGAGAAGGAAGTCCCTCTATGATGGAGGCAATTTTTTTTATTAGCTAAATGGATGGTAAATTGGTGAGAGAAATGCTCAAGAACTTTTCTTACATTAATTTTATGGTTGGAAATATTTATTTATTATAATTTGGCCTGAAATGTATCTGCAATATTATCACAAAATGTCCCTATTTTGAGTCAGTGTCCTCATGTTGGTCCTTTTCTATTAATTTTTTATGGGAAAATAAGTGTCCCTATGTCAAATTGTCTGCAGGTCAAGATGTCCTCATGTGGGGGTCTCACTGCATATTAGAAAATTTTCAGTGATAGGCGTTCCTTCGTTTTTTTTTTTTAATCGGGTAAAAAAAAAAGTCCTACAAGAAAAACTAGGAAGTTGGAGCGATTTACCGCTTAAAATGTAATCAATTACTCGAACCAATAACTGACAGCAGCGAACCTGAGATCAAATTAGAGATCGACAAACTCTCTGACCCCCAAGACACTAAAAATATCTCCACGTCGCCACCAAAAGAACAGTTGCTCATCAAGGGGCCAAGAATCATCTGTCCATCGCCCATCATCATTAAAACTTCAGCACGTGGCACTCAATTGCTGGCAGAACTTGAAAAAAATCCCCTCAAAAGGTATCATCATCGCCACGTTTACGAAAAAAAATGTAAAAAAAAATTAATGAACCCACATCTGTCTTCTGGCGGCGACACGAGGCTCTCAATCGACGTCACTCGCAATTGCCTCATCACATCCAATTAAACATCCTCGTTACAAGGGACCTTCTTGTTCCAATGGCCAGCCATCACATGGATTCAATTCACTGTGCTTTTCGTAAATTGAACCAGAGAACGAGACGGGCGTTTAAAAAATGCGGAGATTCCCTGGCTTGAGTCGTCATTAACGCGAAATATTCCCAGCAATTAACACGAATCCGTCCGTCATTGCTCAATAGCGAGACCCGAAACTTTCGTCGTTGGTCTCTTCGGAATGCGAGGCATCGAAAGGCTGATGAATTGTTCGTCGAAAAAATATAAATTATATCGACTTTTCGAAATTATGATACTGTATTTCGACATTTCTGGTCCAACAAGAGCCTTTCAATTTAAGGGCGGCATTTACACTGAATAATAAATATTGTAGTCCCAATTCCATCAATGGTGATTCCTTGTGAGCAATTCAAACTAAAAACTTGACACGCAAATGATGATCAGAAGAAGATTACGAATTTTTTCCATTTTACATAACTTCATCTTCAGATTATTTAAAAATTTTTTTTTATAAACCAGCAACTTCCTTTCAACAGCCAACCCCGTTGAATCGATTGCCTTCACGATAAAGTCTGGTTTTATGGGTTGGATATTAATGACTATTTGACACATTATCATTTTTAATTTCGTTGGTTTTCTGAATCTGAGAAGTTTAGGACCTGTTTTGAATGAACCTGTGATCGAAAAATTGTTCTTCACATCCCCGAGCAACAAGCGGTGTTCTTACTTTGCATTAATCAAAGCTAAATCGAATTAGATGGTTCAATACATAATATAATTAAATTTTCACATATAAACCCCAAGTATAAGAGTTACCTCATGGGTTTGAATAGCTTTGTGCAGCTTTTTTCACGATTTAAATGGCCGAATATGCACATTTATAAATTCAATTACCGGCTTTTAAAAATAATATTATCAAAATTATCTGAAAAAACCTTCGAATTGACTATTTTCTCACTGACCAGATCTGACGATCAAATTCCAAACGAAGTGTTTTCTGAACTTGGCCTTTGATTTGTTGATGCGCAACGCAAAAATTTCCTTGAAATTGTTATCGGTCAACAACAGATTTTCCCAAGTTGACACCGAAAATGAAAGAAACTCTCATGAAATGTACAGAAGTTCGTTTTGAGCCTTGCTGTAGATCCAACAAGGATTGAAAGGTATTCTGAAGCAGAAACTTGTGCACCCGGAGATTTTCATTTAAAATTAATCAAAAAACCTCGCAAGGATTTTTATAGCTTAGCAATATACAACTGAACTACGCCAGAGTACGACAAGTCGAAAAGTTAGGCAAAATCTGAACGAAAATGGAAACATTTTAGTCAATTTAAAAAAATTGCATCCCTTCAAAAATGACCTGCGAAAAAAATGTCTAAATTTTGTAATAATCCTCCAGATTCGAATCGTGATATGAAAGTAACAGCAAGTTAATTCCAAATACGTGTCTAGTTTTGCAAGTTTATTTTGTACACACGCAAGCAACACTATTTCGTTTCGCTAAATTAGCGGCTGGAAGAAAATAAATCTGCATTTTAAACAAGCTAAGATTATAAAATTGCACAATTTTCCAAGGACAGCTCTCAGATTGGACATGTCGGTTCTCTAATTGAAAATCGGTCCAATTGTTTTTTTAATCAGTAGCTTTGATTGGTATTTCAAAAATAACGGCAGCTCTGCCTGATCACTCTCCTGAGTAAATATTTTTTAATACTAGCCGAATTATTTCGCTCAAAAATAAATCCTGAACTACAAAAAAATTACCGTTCGAAATATCTTCAAACGTGCTTTTTCTGTAGCTTCCATTGTTGAATAAGGATCCCTCGAGTAACAATCGGTCTAACGTTTTTTTTTTCGACGAATTTTCGCGGTGCTTCTTCCAATCGTTGCGAGAAGATCTCTGTTCAAAAATTGGTTCCATCGTTTTGGCAACATCCCGCATAAATTTCAACTGTGCATGAAAAAATAAAACGCTTCAGTTTCACCGCAGTAATTCTCCAGTATCGGTGGTTTATTTTGCAAGATGCACGTCGAATCCTTTCGCTTCATAAAACCAGCAACTGCTATCGGAAAAAAAAAAAAAAGAACGACGAAGGATTCTGCGTCCGGAAGATGACGCAAAATCTCGGAAAGAATCAGTTGATTTGTGCGAGTCCCCGCGAGCGAGAGATGAAGAATATGAATCGAAGAAACGCGTAATTGATTCTCCGCACAAAGAAAAAAAAAGTGAACGTATAAAAAAAATTATATTCATACATAAACATAAATAAAATTCCGACCATGGAGCACAAGGGGTGTTGCAACAACGTACCCCGTGTGTAGGACACAAAGGCAACAGGCGAGGCGAAGAGATAGGAATTCTCCGGGGCTTGGGTAACTATCGTTAAGTCATCTATACTGCGGGGAGATCGGGAACCATGACCTGGTCTCTCTCTCTATCTCTCTCCCTCTTTCTCGATTCGGGGTTTCGCTTCATTCGCAACCCGTCACGCTCAAAATGCTCTTTCGCGCGTTACCCCGAGTTGAAACAGGCGAAAAGGGGGCTTTCCAAAAGGACATTGAAACGACAACCAACCGGGGGAAGCTACTGGAATCGCTAAAAAGCATTCATTTTCCCATACAAGAAAATTTTAAAATGAAAATTTTCCTTCCAACAAAAAGTTGAGAAACTCGATAAGCCACCACCAGTTGTTTGTGCGGTTTGCGGCAGTTTAACGGGGCTGGCGGTTGAAAGGAAGTTGCTGGGCTATTGAAAAACTGTTTAAATAATATAAAAATTAAGAAATATATAATAGAAACATTCTCTATCTTCCCGAAATAAAATCAAAATAACCCTGGTTGCGTAAATCCTATCAAGCTCATGTTCCAAGAAGTGAATTTTGTCATCTTGGTGATTTTGGTTATTTTTTCTTCATTGGAAAAATCTTGCAAAAAAAAGGAAATCTCGTTGGCGGGCTATCGAAGACCACATTAATAGGCAGGAACATATTTCAGTTATCCAATCATTTTGTAGATGGCATTTTATGGGGTTCCAAATTCTTCATATCGTTAGGGAAGTTTTTTTTTTCAATTGGTAGTTTCCGAGGATGGTATGGCGTCATAACGGGGTTTAACTGCACAGCAAATCTAGATTGGGAAGATATTACATTTTATGGGGTTCCAAATTCTTCATATCGTTAGGGAAGTTTTTTTTTTCAATTGGTAGTTTCCGAGGATGGTATGGCGTCATAACGGGGTTTAACTGCACAGCAAATCTAGATTGGGAAGATATTTGGAGCTTGTTCAAATGACAAAGAAACGACTGTAAAATAAAAATAAGAATTTTGAATCATCTGAAGTAGCCAATAAATTATCCAGTTGACAAAAGAGAAAAAAATTCCATCGAAACTTGACATAAAATTCCAAAATTAGCCTTGGAAGTCGCTTCATAATAAAAGAAACTTAACCACGTTTTGAATTGGCTAATGTAATGTGCAGAAAATCAAAGAACCCCCGTTTTTTTTTAATTTCGTGGAACCAAGGAAAAGTCATATATTTTTTTTCTTGAATGTGCGTAATTTAATTTTTACTTCTCCCAAGTAAAAATCGAGAATGTATATATATATTTTTTTTTTATGCGCAGATTACGAACACCATCGAGATCACACAATTAGCATGAAGATGAATAATTTATTTTTTGTGTTTGCCTACGTGGATTACATTCTCAACGAAGACTGATTTTCTAGTTGACGAGAAGTCCCTTTCAACATCATCGCATCTGAATTTATAGACTGAAAATTTCAACTGATGCTAGTATAACATACGTAGTACCTATCGATGATGTGTAATGACCCAACAATGGTGAGAACCATCATTTCTCTCCCCCCACCCCTTTTCTACTTTCCAAAGAGATCATCAACGACAAAAGGATACCAGAAATCGACCGTGAACAACTCCACCTCTCTTTCTCAATGCATCGAAGGTTGATAGGTCACATGCCTCTGATTATATCCATTTAGCTTCCTTTCTGCTCCGAAAACTTCCCTCATAGACAGTAAAATGTAATGAGAATTGCCCTCGAGAAAGACGTAATAACACCTTCGTGTTACGAAAGAGAAACCCCAACAGAACCGCATTAAAGAGACTAGAAACGCTCGCGGAAATTTGTTTATTCTTCCAATTCCGCATCGAACTGACCCAATATCCTTCACCACCAACATTTCGCTGTTATGTATATTTTCGCGGATTTTCGTCAGGGTCGGCTCAAAAGTTTTTGGAATCTTGTGCTGAGTGGATTCTTGTTGAAATTAATGTACTGTACAGTACTGTATTTTTATTCCAGCAATGCGACCAAGTTCAGCATTTCATTAATTTTTGACCATAGTTTATTTTTAATAAATAGAAACGAGGACAGGCGTGAAAGTGCTCCCGTCACTCATAAAAGCATGTCTGTTAATCACATTTGTTCCTTCAACAAAATTGCAGGTAGTTCCGGAGATAGATTTATTTTGTTACGAAAATGTCGATTATCAATCGGTATTCAATTTGAAATAAAAAAAATCCACTGGTATCAGTTTTTTTAGTGAGTCTGATTGAGAAGGCTGTGATATTTGGTGAGCTAAAAATACCCTTCAGTAATAGATGCCGTTTAATGAAAATTCAGATAAATCTACTCGCGTTACAGGAAATCGGGCGTCTCATTAATCGAGATAATTTAGAAAAAGATTCAAATAATTCCCTGGAAATATTTTCCTTTCTCCAAATCCTGGTGAACCTAAATCAAGGTAAATTTTTGATACAGGGGGACTCACTCTTCAATAATCTGGTCTAAAAAAAATTCTACCGCATACGCATTTTTTTATACCTTCCTTAGGGTTTTTTCCCATTTGATTCGGGTTCTAAACAACGAAATTCTATCTGATAACGAATTTTTTTCTAGGCCCTTCATCTTTGTTTCAGAGAGAGTCCAGCTGTATACAGTATGAGAGGTAAAATGCATGAAATATCTTTGAGAGGGAAATCATGCAGTCATTTTTGAAAGAGAGAAATAATGTAGTCATAAAAAGGTGCGTGTGTTCATTGAATCCGTTCTACAAATGTACAACTTAAGCTTGGATATTTCTACTTGCATAAAATAAAAATGAAAATTTATCCAAGCAGGAATAAAACTATCACACGGCTTCGCCGTCAGATTTTGTTTGCCTAGGTTTCGTGCCTCAATAACTTGAAACCTTTATATTACTAATCTCACAGTTGCCGGACGGATTCTGACCCAGAAACCTATAGGGAGATCCGACGAAAGGTGATTTCGAGACTACCCACAAAACTTTTTGAACCATCCCTCGCTCATTTCATTTTATTTTATTTCATTTTTTATAAATCACGAAACTTGACGGGAAAAGCGGGACAATGGCGCAACAAGCTCGAATTCAGAAAACCCGACAAACGCATCAAGCAAATCAAAAGAAGATTGTCGCAGTAACGAATGTGTCGTGTTCTGCAAGGTCGCGGGCACATTTATCCGGACTCCGGGGCCCATGATTCAAGTTTTACTGCATCTGCGCCGACGCATTTTCTTTTTCGCCACCCCCTTTTTTTCCTTCCAACTGCACGACTAGCATTCACACCCAAACCCGTCAAAAGGAATCAGAGGGAATGTTCCCAACAAAGGAAGATAATTTGAATATACTGTACAGTGAGACCCCCAAGATGCGGACATGATTGGTGCATCAACAATATCCCTAAGTTAAAATGTCCCTAGGTCAAGTCTCATTTTCCCTTAGACTTACATTATATAATTTTTAATTGGTGTTTTATGGACAAAATACTCACCATAATTCCATTGAAAAAAAAATTGTCTCCCAATTTAAACTGATCCCAATCAAAACATTTCAGCACAATATGGACATATGGGGAATTGAACTTTGATACCCATGCACAGTACATAGAAATGTTGGAATTCTCTGTAAAAATAATATTCAAGTGAAAAAGAGAGAAGGAAGTCCCTCTCTGCTGGAGGTAATTTTTTTAAATTAGCTAAATGGACGGTAAATTGGTGAGAGAAATGCTCAAGAACTTTTCTCACATCAATTTTACAGTTGGAAATATCTGTTTCTTGTAATTTGGCCTGAAATGTATTTGCAATTTTATCACAAAATGTTCCTATGTTGAGTCAGTGTCCTCATGTTGGGCCTTTTTTATTAATTTTCTTATGGGAAAATAAGTGTCCTTATGTTGAATTGTCCGCAGGCCGAGGTATCTGCATGTGGGGGTCTCACTTATATATATATATGTATATATATATATAATATATACTGTACTTCATTCTGGAATGACAAGAGGAAAATATTAATTGAAAGGAAACTCGCGCAGACAAACGAGGCGAAGCTTTAGTTACTGTTTGTTGAACTCGATTCAATTTCGGATCCAGGGAGTCGCAATGAAATTGAAAGAAAGTAAAAGCAACTGCGAAAGTAAATCATTCATTCACTTGCCACTCAATCATTCGAAAACTGAAACGCACTTCCGATTAATTCAATGAATACGAAACTGAAATTGAAAAGCATGACAAGGTAATACCTAATCCATATTCAGCAACAATTTTCAATGAAAATAAATGTACCAACGAGAACCTTGAAGCATTCATCTCGCAGAAATTTTCCCGGATGGACGGGGGCAAACAAAAAAAAAAAGTTATCCACAGGTCCGCTTTTCAAAAACGAAAGTTTCTCCTCGTACAACGCATCTCGTTGATATTTTAATCAAGTTTACGAATCGGGTTTGTGTAATATTTGCATCATCAGTCACAGACGAATTTCATCAAGAGAAAACTGCAGCGGGATCATGAATGCAGATGAAAAAAAAAAATCCCCCTGGATTCAGAGCACGACTCTCGTTTTCTTTCCCGACGCCCCACCGACAAACTCGAACCTGATCAGAATTATTCAAGCTCACAATTTCGCCAGGGTTTTCTTTTGCGAATGTAACAAACACAACAGGGTGAAGCAATGTTTATTTCTTCTTCCCGGGGATTCCCACAGGATTTTCTCGTCGCTTCCTTCTTTGTAATCTCCGAAAGCTTTTCAAGCTCGGGAACAAGTGAAGCATCCTTTTGACTATCAACTTATGGCAACCACAAAACGCGTTGTGTCCGCGTTTGGAGAGGATTAAAAACCCGACGGGTTTATTATTGAAACTTCGGGGTTAGGAAAGTTCACCGGATGACTCACCGAGCTTTGTTGAATAGCATCTTCTTCACCCCGGGATAACAAAGTACAAAGTGAAGGAAGAATAGATAAGCTCTCGAGTCATGAAGTTTTTCACAGGCGATTGCAGATGCGAGAGTTCGACTGAATTCTCACGAGGCAACACCGGAATAAATGATCCCAACAGATTTGTTTCTTTGAACCTCAGACTGTTTTTTTCTCTTCTTCTTCTAGACATCCGACTTTGATGAAGAGCATTGTCAACTAACCTCATTGATCCAGAGAAATCAATTGAAAAAAACCTAAAATAAGTGAGATCTAAAATTTTCAAGGAGCGAAGAAAAGAACTCTCTGCGTATTTCTGTTCAGAATACAAAAGAGTACCAGTTTAAAATCATTCATCGTCAGCAAACTCCGAAGTGGAGGATTGATCTCATAATATAGTTTTGAAAGATAAACAAAATTATTGTTGACTATGCATTGTTGACGATCATCCAGGTTTATGATCATTCAAAAATTAAATATTCGAAATAAACAGAGACCTCAGTATGATTTTCAGAGGGAATAAAAAAAGATCAGTCTCAATACTATACTAACAATGCTTCCATCATAAAAAAGAATAGTTCAAAATTACTCATCATCAGTAAACATCATAGTGAAAAGGCCTTCCTCTGATATCTGTTCCGAGCCAAACAAAAGAGTAAAGACACATGGTATTTTGAATTAACATTTTTGAAAAGGTGCTCAACAGAAGGCTATGGAATTCGTCAGCTATAATGAATTGGTGATTCGTTATTCAACAAATATTCATTTTACAACAGCAAATAAAGCTTTTATCATTTGAACCATCAGTAATGAGAATTGCAACCCAATGACTGAACTCAATTTAAAGTACAAGGTCTTCAGTCTGCTCCAAGATGAGGTTTAGTTGAATGAATAGTTGTAAAAAAGCTGTAAGTTATTTGAGCTTATAAACATCCAACAAAACTCATCTTAAATTGATCAAAAACTATCCAAATTACGGGAAAAGTGTCAACTCTCAAGAGGATTCAAAATTCTTGCTGCAAACTCTGCCTGTGTGTGTGTGTTGCTGTCCTTATTGTCTCTAGCCTCTACATTCTGGTCAATCCACTGTTACAGCTATCATTCACAAAATTATTCAAATTGTAATTAAATCAACCTCTCAAAATAAAACTATGATTATATTGCAGTTGATTTAGTACTATTAGCATCACAGATACTGAAAAACAAAATTCACTGAAAAAGTTTTCGACTCGATTGATTTGCCAGGTCTGGTATTTGCAAGCACTGTCCTAGTTTAAAGTGTCTTTGAATTATTCGCAAATAGCCAAAAATTTTAAACTATCTACAGTACATTTTTCAGTATAATTTTTTTTAGCTTTAATCGTGAATTCCTTCGAAAAATGTCTGTTCCTTTTTTTTTGGCCACAAGAGATTCCTGTTTTGCAAAATGCTGTTTGTCCGCACCTTTTACAAGCGAGTTTAGCGGAAAACCACGCCAAAGTTTTCCAACAATTTCTCTGTTTTTGCGGTAATCCTAAAATTCCTAAACAAGACTAAGGCGTTTAACCGGGATACAACTCCCACAAACGCATGCTTCGTACAAAAAATAATGATAATAACTGACTACAATCGCTGTCGTCAATGATAATATGAAGTCACTTTCACCTACTCAGCGGAAGATAAAGAAATCATTCCTCTTTGCCAAATCAAATTCAAATCAGGCTTCCAGCTTGCGAAAGAAACCCAGGTTCAGCTTTTTTTTCTAACTTCGAATAAACAACGCATATTTAAAGAGGCGCGGAAGATTTCGACAGAAGAAGATGAAATGAGGTGATTGCCCGGTTCTTCCTTCAAACACAACCCGCCTCCAACAGAGGAAAACAAAAAAAGGCCTCTGTTGAAACAAAAGGTCAATCAGAGAGGGCAAAGCCGAGAACCTCGTTTCGTTCGTTCCTTGACGCCCGAAAAAGACAAGAGCATTTCCGTCATGCCACCGAAAAAAAAAAAAAAAAAGATCCAGGGCTCTGCAAGGGTCAAAAGGTTTCCAATCCTGAAACTAAGCTCGCTCGAAGTTTTAAAAAATTGTTTCAATCAAAGTTTTTTTTTCTTTCCTTTTTTGTTCGAATAGGTCGCTCGGAAGAGAGAAACTGGAATCATTTTCGCAGCTCATCTTCGAAATTCCCTCGGATTCCAGGAAGTCACGATTTGCCCGCCCTGCGAGAAGACGAATTAACTCAACCTTTAGACTTCGCGGTTATTGGATAATTCACGGTAAATCCGTTTTGAGCACCATGAATTCGACCATCAGAACCTTAAATTTTCCCCCAAATTCAAGTCAAGCACGATGCGGTAATAACACGGTGGATTTTTGCGTCGATTTCGCGGTCATTTCCACACCGAGCAATTCCCTTCAATGAACTGCGCATTCTCAAATCCGGACTCTTGCCTCTTTTTTTCTTAATTTTCGGAAAAAAAATTGTTCAGGAGAGAACAGGATATACAAAGCCTCAAATACAATTATTCAAATATAAAGCCTCTGCGGAGAAATTTGAGAATTACAATGAGACCCCCACATGCGGACGCCTCATCATCTGGACAATTTGACGCAGGGACAGTCATTTTCCCATGAAAAATGCACACAAAAAACGGCCCGACATGCGGACACTGCGTGAATCAGAAATAGATTCAGTAATTTATTTTGTCTTGTAGAGTCATCAGAAGTTATAATTTCATGCAATAGCGGAACCAACGCGTACTGTTCAGCAAATTTGCACTCATTTGGTGGAGACCAAGAAAAGTAGTGCTTCATTGCAGTATTGAATTTATTTTTTTACTCGAAAGTTGGTTTGAATTTCAATTTCTGCAAATCGCTGGAATTCCTCGTTTGATTCGAACACACGTCCACAGAAAAAAACAAAACAAATACGAGAATAGTAAATTTCATCATCAATGAACAAAATTTGGTCATACTGGGTATTTAAAATCACAAATCAGCCTCGTCATTTGAATTTTTTCACGAAATTATCAGCGATAATAACCTTAGATGATTTTAGCATTTTATCCGTGGAACTTCGTTGAATCGTCGAATATGGTGCCGATACCAGAACTTTTTGTTCATTTTTTTCTGAAGACCACAATTTGGTGATACTGGGTACCGTACTTTAAATAACAAATCCGCCTTTCCATTCACAAATTTTGCTCATGAAATTATCAGCGATAACCTTAGATGATTTCAGTGGAGTATTTCATACCCGGAACCAAACTTTTTGTTGATTTTCTAGAGAGCCACAATTTTATTTTTCTGCACAAAACCTCAAGAATAGATGCTATGCATCAAGAAAATGACCAAAACCCACGTCGGCAAACTTCGCGCAGAAACAAAACCGCAAGTTCGTGATTGAAAAAGGTCAAAATGCGAGGGTGCGGTTTGCCTGGCACATCAATACAACATGCTTTTACGTCTCATCGGTGGCTTAGAACAGCCAAGAAAGGAATGCTATAATTTATTCCTGGGTTCATTTGTCCGGAGAAAACATAACGGGTTCACCTTGATTCCTTTGTTAAAATGGCAAATAATTGGATGCTTCAGGCTGAAATATTTCGTCTCGTTTCACGCGGAACGCTTGAAAAAAAAATTTGCGTGAATTTTAAAGGATATATTTATCTTTTGCGGACATGCGATCGAATCGAAGAAAGAATTACAACAACGGCAGAAAAAAGTTTAAATGCCCTCTCAACAATGAAGACATTTCAATACTAAAATGTATACTTTTTGCAAATCCAATAAATAAATGCAAAAATGCCGGACATTATCCACGCTGTTTCCTTCATTGTATGAAATTAAAACTTTGGATAACTGCAAGTGCAACACAGAATACAGTTTCAGGATTTCTTTCGGATTAATGGCAAGCAGTCGTAACGCAGAAATTCCCTTGTTATTTTTTTACCTACTCAAAATAAGAAACAAAGAGAGAAAAGAAATTAAAGATTGAAATGCGCAGTTGTTTGCATTTTAAATATTGAATATCATGGAAATGAGTAGCGTCGAATAACCCGGAACTATTTTGAGTTTTCAAAAACTAACAGAACGCATTTTTAAAGCCTTGAAACCATTCTATCAAATACGAAAAATACTTCTGCGAGAAATTCCAGTACATGTTGGAAAATATTTGAAAATTTTATCGACGCAAATTACGTTGGAAAATTGAAATAGCGAGGTTCTGATGAGAATAGCCACTTCCCCAGGAGCAACTGCAAAAAAAAAGTGCACTTGGCATAATGTAAGGCCGCGTTACGTTTGTTCACGATGTGTGAAATCAACCGCAGAATATTAAGCTTGGTCTGCGAAAAATTAATCAGGTTCTTTCAAGTAAACGAGGTCAAGTTATCAAATCTGCTCTTCTGTCAACTTTCGTTCCGCGCACTTGCTTCATGGAACTTGTCATTTGTTATTCTTTAAAAAAAATTAAGGTTAAATTGGAATTTGTTTTTGGGGGGAAAACGAAGCATTTTTTTCACCTTCACTGCAGAAAAATTTAGAGCGGCTAGAAAGCTTTGTTTGCAATTACGCATCGAGGCTTATACAGAATTAAAATCAGAAAATTATCAGATCAAAGAACTGCGACGCGCAAAATCGTATGCAAAATTAATCTTAGCACTTCTCCGACACAAAACCTTGAAATCTGAGGTCAGTCTTATTATTTATGTTTCAAGTTCCCAGAATTTCCACAATATGCGCGCAGATGCGGAGGATGATGATAAAATAAGAAATACAGCTCTACCAGTACTTGCAGTACTCATCGTTAATTTGCTAGCATTCTACTCTTTCCGAAGCGTAAACGGGATCATTACATCATACTGAACCTGGTTAGTAATTTCAGGGATTTGTTGATCAGTTCGTCAGCAGATAATCTGAGGGCATTGTTGAGGTTGAGGTTGACGTCTGTCTGTCTGCAGACTGCTTCAAAATCGACAAATTACAGTGAGGCCAAGTAAGTATATCCTTGAAGCACAGAAAAATGTAAGGTCAAATTTATGCATCACGTAAATCCTCTGTTCGAAACGGAATCTTCAGCCCAAGGCTCATTGTTTCAAGCATGGGAGAAGCACAACTTTTTTTGTGAAATAATTTCGTTGGCGTGAATACTAAAGTATGACTCGCTCCTTGAAAGAAACAGTAAAAGCTTTATTTTATTTTTTCATGACATGTAGGCTTCTGAGAGAAAGAACTAGGAGCTTCTTAACAAAACTGAAGGCATCTAAACAAAGAACCTCTCACGGAAGAGATATGTTTTTCTCGTCATTTTCGGATATCACGTCTCATATTTTTGAAAAGTTTTACACTTTAATTGTTAGAAACAACAAATTTAATGGCATATTTAAAATGATCAGAGAAAAAAATCCTTCACAAGATAATTCCCAATTCCCAGCTCTATTCGGTGGAAACAGCTCTCAATTTTCGGTACCTCCGGTTACGCTTTTTTTTGGACAAAAGTGGTGCATAGTCCAATAAACAAGTGAGATTTTCTTCTTTTACTTTCGGACCAGTTCAAAAATCAGTGGAAAACCCGGCGTCGAGGCTCCGCGTGGAGCACAGCGGGATTTCCTTCTTCCCGCATCGCGACAATTCTCCTCGCACGCTCATTGAATAAATAAGAGGAATTACGGAAGAAATCTTTTCTCGAAACGAGGACCAGTGTCTTGTCTTCCCGGCAGGCCTATAGGGAGAACAAAGGAAGAAAGATTTGGAGAACAAGACCCCCAGTGCGACACTGCGTCCCGTGGTATGGGTACGTACGTACATACGTCGTCGCAATGAAGGGACCTGAAGGAATCACTTGCTGATGGCCCCGACCGAAAAGGTTGCGCATGAAAATGATACACGACGTTAAAAAAAAGAAAACTTTTTTCGCTCTACCGTGCATCATCGATCTATATGAGCTAACACAAACTGTTTGGCGACTTGTGCAAATTCAATGAAGCTGGAGCGCGAAAAACAGAAATAAGAATTTTACGCTTATACCGCATTCATTCTTCTTCTGTCATTCTCAAAGCGACCAGTTTTGGTAAAATCTCCGAAAGTCCAACAGACACCGGCAAAACTTCGACAGCTGGAAAGTCAAAACTGCATCATCACGGTTTCAGTGTTTTCAGCTTCTTTTTTTTTTTTAAACATAAGAATCCATGCTCACCTGTTGGTCTTCTGTAATTCTCACAGCAAGAAGTCTCGATATGAATGAATGAACAGAACACTTTATTTGCCACTTTTCAGTGTTCACAAGGTTCAATCAAGATTTCCACAACCAAACCCCCTTCCCACCCAACCCAAATCCACTCAATGACATTTAATCACTTCAGAGCAGGAAAGCACAAATTGATAACAAAAATAAATGAAAATACAATACAACACGAAATACAACTTGACATCTTATATGCATGCATACCTTCATTCCCTGACATTCGTAACAAAATATATGTAAAAATTTATTTAAAGCACAAGGTCTTCAGCTTGTTTCTGTATGAGGTTTAGCTGAATGAACAAATTAGAGAAAATCTTTGATGAGAAATCATATAAAGCCAATGTAATCATAATATATCTTGATATAATCATAATTATATCAAGTCTTGATATAATCTTGATTATGTCCAACGCGGACCAGAAAAGCGTCGACAGCTAAAAAACTAATAAAGCCTTTTTTTTAAATAAGAAATGATCTAATTTATAATGTACATGATCTAAATTGAAGGACAGTATGTCTAACAAGGACTATAGCAAAGCTTCGGCAGCTAAAAATCCGAGAAGCATCACCAGGTTTCAGTATTTTGTTTTTAGTCTTTTTTCGACACATTACACGAGGATTTTAATTTTAGCACATTTTTCATGCCTCTCGATCTGATAAAACGTCAGAGTTCCAGTACAGTACTGCCGATTGGCACTTTCTCTTCGCACAAAAGCGAAATTTACATTCCTGAAGCTTCAATTCCACTCGGAAACCATTGATGGTTTATTCCTACTATCAAAAGCATCCATGAATAAATGCTGAGGGAGAATAAATCGCGTGGCTCGGAAATCCCGCGAGAGACATAATCCCAAAGTGCAAAAATCCCTCAGGTTAAAATCTTTAAATGAAAATTATCTGGTTCTTGCAGGTACTTTCTGAAACCTTCTGGTGTTCACAATTTTTTTTAGTTTCTCAGAGATTTTCTTCGCCTTGAAGAACTTGATAAACTTTGCAAAGATATTAACCTCCTACAGGTTTCTGAAAGGTCTCGGGGATTTATCTTGCCCCAGTTGATAATACAGTACTGTACTTTAGAAGAGGATAAGGAAATTTTTGCATTCTGTTTGGCTTGTAAGGTTAAATTTCACAATGCTGGCAACATCAACTCTACGTCTTCGCTTTAGGCTCACAGGATTCATTTGAAATTATCGCTTGAACCAAAAATACGAACAGTTATGTGAACATTTTTTCTTAAAGAAACCATAAATTCAAAAGCATTATGAACGACCCTCTCTCCAGCCACAAGGCTCGTGTTGAGTGCTTTTTAGTGTTGCTCGCCATGATTCTTCCCCTGGATCTACGGAGATGAAGATTACAATTTAAAAAAAATATATTTCAAAGACTACAGAAATCCATTCTCAACCTGAAAATGTATGACTCGTGCAGTAATCTACAATCTTCGATGAGTGATGTGCTGAAATCTTCCAACCTGACGATTGCAAAAGATTGCAGTCAAGAAAGACAAGACAGGTCAGATTGCAACCCCAACTGGAAAAGTGAGTTGCCATATTTTTGCAATGCTCAAAAAAAAATATTTATTTCAATATTTCAACAATTTTTGTCAAATAGTCATGTAATAAAATATTCTTAAATTTATTTTTACAATTTCAAATTTTATTCCGGTTCTGGAATGCAGTTCCTTTTCTTCACTCAAATGAAAAACATTAAGCGTTGAAGAGTGCATATAAATCATATTCAAATTTTTTTTGGAACACTGATCAGTCAAACTGCTCGATTGAAACATCGGCAAGTGTGAGGGTTCATTAGACACCACTCGTAATAATCAGATTACAAACCCTATATCGTCGTATCCAATCAAGCTTACATAAAACAGTGCTCCAATGACTCTCGAAAATAACGTTGAGGTCGAATTTCGAACGATTTCTGCGCAAGCTGATTTTTAAATTTGTCCCGCGAGGCCATTTTCAAACGTCATCAAATAAAAATTTCGTCATGATCGACGAAAGCTCGAAAGAAAAATAAATTTAAAGTACTTGGCACTTCAGATGAATGCTTGCTCGTCAACCTACTTGCTTCTGTTGAATCTTGGTCAAAGGAATTATGAGGTTTCATTTCAATCGAGCTATAATTAGATTCAGGCTCATCTTGTATTTATAATGAGACCGTCACTTTTATTTTTATTTATAACCCTGCACTCCGTAAAGAACAGCTGAACATTTTGCCATTATATCAAGTAGTTTTTTTTTTCAGGATTCAGAAGCTATGTCTGCGTTACTTATTGTGAACCATTTTAATCCCTATGATGCAGATAATCCTGATGAGACTTTCAGGAATCTGACTTTCACGAAATTGATTGCAAATAAACGTTCGGTTTTGAATAATTTCTAAAAGAAAGAATTTAATGCGAAGTATTCAAGGGAAAATAGAGTACATGAAGATAAATACCTCATTGGTGAATTCAACTCAAGTAAGAAGCCGTTTTTCCAACATATAAAAGGTACCATCTGTCAAATTTTTCTGAAGGTTAAAGGTTAAACACAAATCGGCGATTTTTGAAATTCATGAAAATCGGGAATTGAATTACAGTAATTGATTCCACGCGTGTCAAGGAAAAATTTATCTATGGATTTTTGTACTCTTCGAAACCACGTCGAAAGGTTTTGCGGTGGAAATGTTGGTTGGAAAATCCCCTTGACTCAGGAAGTTAAATCTTTAAAAGATAATTTCTTTACACTCAAGGGGAGAGGAAGTGAATTCCCTTTACACTCCAATTTACAGACACGAAGGGAGCCGAAGTGTTGTTTTTTTAAAGCTGGTCTATATTTTATACTCGGTACGGATCAATTACTTATGCACAGTTTTCTTGCTCAGAATTCCCTAGCCACCTTGTGTACTAAATTGTTGGTCTATCATTACACTCGGACACGCGATAAATAAATTAACGACTAGCTATTACATATGGTTATAATGTAATGGTTCAAAGGAAGGGTAAGACAAAATTTACAGAGACAGGACACACAGAAGATCTAAAGCCGTGGCATAGGTTAATCATTACTGTCACAGAATGAGAGTTAAGGCGGTTTCAATTTTCAATGTAAAATAAAAGTACATTACTCAATAAGCCGACAATGAATTTCTTGAAAAAAGTTCCAAATGGAAACAATTCCTTTGTAATTACTGTCTCAAACTCTACCTAAACAACTTTATTTGAATCAGCAAAGGCATAAAAAAAGCCGAACAATTGATATTGTATTATGCACATTTAACCGCAAGATGCACGTGATTATACAAGGGGTTACACGTTTCTGCGCGGACTTGAATTGATCTGCACACCGAAGATTAAAAAAAAAAAATTTCTCACGATATTCACTACTTCCGAGAGGCTAGACAGACACAGACACCTTCTCAATGTCATCACAACCAATTTGTGCACACTTCTCAGCCCTTTTGATCCATGTGTGGAAAGAGGCCTTGAAGTGCTCAGTTTTTAAATTTTGAAGCTTCCCCAGAACAGAAGCAACAAGATGATCCGTGCGAAACCGTGTAACCCCTCGTATATTTGGATTTTGTTAAGAGTTTGTCCGTCTTCATATGCTTTTTATTCCATTGTGGCATCATCAATAGACTTGTGATTCAAGTGTGTCAAAAAGCACTCATACAATAAAGCTAATCAACTTTTGTGTATTAATCTCCGGGCATTCCTTTGAATACTAAACACATGAAAACTTCTTGTTCTGAAATTCGTCGTCTCCTAGTTGCTGTAACCACACTATACATTTGAAGCTCTGTAAGTCAGGTTTCTAGGAACCAGGAAAAAAATTTGACTTAGGGAGGTTTTGATTTTCAGAGGTTTACAGTTGAGGAAACAAACCGTTTTGTTGTGAGGAGAAGTGAAAAAAGTGTAGGAAATCATAAATGAGGATATTTTAGGCCTAAACTTGCTGAACTCGGAGGCAGGGGTTCATTTGCTATACAGTATTTGTCTTTCACTTCCTTACAAGATCCACAAAATTATTTGTTTTAATCATTTTCTCTTTCATATTTCAAGGAAATAATAACCAGAAAGCCTCAGAAAATTTGACTTGCAGATGTTTTAGAGAAGAAAAAAAACGTTGAGTTAGGGAGGTTTTTAATGCATTGATTCTAAGGTAATTCAGACAGGGAATTGAAAAAATTCAACTTGGGGAGGAATTCGACTTAAGGAGGTTTGACTTATCAAGGTTTACCTGTTTAATCAATACGGACTTGAACATCTCTGAAATACTTCAAGATGAAAATTACTACAGTACAGTCAAATCACGATAAGCTGCTACCATTTTTTTCTGAGATTTGTGGCTATTTAACAGGGTTGGCGGTTTGAAGGGGGTTTTTCTGGTTTATAACAAAAAGGTAAAATACTGTGCATTAAAATTAATTATAGCATGACAGGAAAATTCGTATTCTTCCAGAAGACGATTAAACTAACCCTGGGATGCGTGAATCATATCTAGCTCATGTTCCCGAAAAGTAACTTACGTCACCTTTGTGATTGCGTTTTTTTTTTATTGGTGACCTGTTGCAGAAACTTGAATCGTGTTGGCGGGCCAACTAAAGACGAAATTAATTGGCAAGAGCATATTCCGAGTTGTCAATAATTTTCGCGGATAGTATTTTAGCGCGGTTTCCAATGCTTTCATCATTAGGGAGTATTTGTTTCTCTAAATTAATTGGCGGTTGCCGAGGGCTTCGGTTTATCGGGGGGGGGGGTGTCATAACGGGGTTCGACTGTATTTGTACTTCATCCTTTAAGGTTAAATCTTTTCGGTTTCCGCCGTTCTGTTTTCAAGTCTAACAAATTTCAGCATGATTTCTCCACACACGGGATGCCGAGAACTGGAAAGCTTGCATTGACAGCGAGATGACCCATCTGTGAGTCCAGGGTGTGCTTTTCCCCGTCCATGGCCCAAAAGGTAGGTACCGTACATATGAATGCACTGTAGGTATAGATCCACCCTGCACTGCATGGACTAGAGTAAGGAGGCCCAAACCTCTGGGAACCCTCTTGGGCTCGCCCGGAGAACAAGGTGAAGGGATCAGAGAGCAGCAGCAGCAGCAGCGGGGGTTCCCCTGCACGGGACACGCGGGTCGTTTGTTTAATTATGACAATGGCCAGAGAGTGTTTCCGGGTGGATCCCCCGCCAAGGGCCGCTCGATACGCATGCGAGTCCATTTTTATTATCATTATTCCTTCAAACTGGAGATCCCTGGGCTCAGAGTCTCCCTGAGAAAATGGAATCCTATTTAAAAAAAAAAAACAATAAGAAGAAGAAGAAAGAAACTAAAGTGAAGAACGAATCCGATGCGAAGGTTTTTCCTGGTCGCGCACGTACGAAATCCCGCCTATTCCTATACTGTATAGTGAACGACTGGACAAAAGGACGTCACGAGTCTCCTCTCAGTGCTCTCACACGAGGGTCACTTTCTTCCAACTGCGCATTAGGCACAAAAATTTCGTTGCAATTCGGCGAGGCCAGGATACTTTACAGCAGAATTTCATCTGAATCTGGCATAAAATCCAGGCACTTTTTTTTTTTATTCACTCCGACTAAATGCTGAACTTTCCACGCAAAAAGAAAAGTGTTTAAAATTGCTACATTTGCTTCTGATATGATCCGAATTTTTTTTTAATGCGGCCTATATCAGAGGCCGCAGCAGCCAATTTTAAACACTTTTCCTTTTTTAAATTCAATCAAAAATTGTTTAAAATTCCTGCATTTGCTTCTGATATGATCCGTATTCTAAAAAAAATGCGACCTATATCAGAGGCCGCAGCAGCCAATTTTAAAGACTTTTTCCTTCTTAAAAATTCAATTCAAAAACTTGTTTAAAATTCCTGCATTTGATTATGTTATGATTCGTATTTTTAAAAAATGCATCTATATCAGGGGCGGAAGCAGCCAATTTTAAACACTTTTTTCTTTTAAAAAATGCAATTTTAAAAAATGCTTAAAATTGCTGCATTTGCCTCTGATATAATCCATATTTAAGAAAAAAAGCGGCCTACATCAGCGGCCGCAGCAGCCAATTTTAAACACTTTTCTTGTGTAGAAGGTTTGACCTCGAGACGAGTACAATATTTACGCGAATATAAGCATCCCCTTCGCTTTTTTGTACACAAAATTGAAATTACTGTACATCAATAGGCGAATATAAGCTCCCACTTACTTTCTCGGTGTTCAGACTTATTTCCATGAACCGTAATTTCCAAATAAATTTAGATTTTCCCCCGAAAATTAAAAAAACGGTGTCACACAATACCCTTGCTCTTCGCCTTCAGTCAATGACTCCGGCGTCTTGAGGTGATAAAAGCTGAACATTTCTTGATTATTTTAAACATTCAATTCCGAAATAACTAAAGAAAATAAGTTCACCGTTGTTTTGTTTGTGAGCCGCAGACAGAATCACTTCTTGATACAGACACATATTGCATAAATATGGGAATACGAGCACCCCCTAGTTTTTCAGCTTTCAAAATTGGAAAATAAAGGGGTGCAAATATTCGCATAAATATAGTACATCGACTTTATTCCCATTCGAGAATAAGGACTGCGATTACAGATTGAGTTTCAAGATTCTTGCTTCCAATACTTGCTCTTCACATCAAGACACATCTTTTGTGCCCATGTCTTAATTTTCCTACAGAAAAGTCTCTTTTCAACAGGGTATACAAAAAGTGTAAAAGAAAACGCACGCGAATAAAACACGGCAGCTGTGTGGCTGCGGGGAAAGGCACGTCGTGCTGTCACTGCTACTCCGTTTTTACGGTTGGAGCTGCAGCAGCTTGCACTGTCGCATGGGTTTTTTATTATTTTATTTATTTATTTGGCTTAGCTTGCAGCACTTATCAGGAGTCGGTTATCGGAATGCCGAATTTCTCAAGCACGTCGGGGGGTCACACGGTACGACAGTAATGAACCAAAGCACTTAGGCCTTCAAGGCTTGATAAACCATGAGTGAGGTGAGAAAGACTGGCTCCATGTGGACCTGTAAACCATTCACAAAATTCAACCAACGCAAAAGCTTAACCTTGTTGAATTAGTCGACTGCATTCAGTCATGAATCCATTTAGGAAACAGAATCTACGACTGTTGAGCCTAAAAAGAAAAGTAGGTGCTCGAAGAATGATAATTTAGGAAGGGATCAATCCCCTGTGGAATATTTCTGCTCGTGTTTTCTAAGTGGTTTCCTGAATGCTCCCAAGGTCAATTATTTTCCGACATGCTTTGGATACAGTGTTATTTCATTGCAGGATTCAGAAGATTATAATAAATATCTTCATCCTTGTCGTAGATGTTTCAAAATTCCAACAAAAGTGAGCAAAAAAAAAGAAAGGCGGCGAATCCGGCTTCAACATTGGAAAATTACTAGCGGCTTATTCCAAACTTCAGAATATGTTTTACAAAAGTCTGGAAATTCTTACTTAGGATCTCAAGTATAAAAAAAATTATTCAACGTACAGTACTTGCATTACCTTTCAACCCTTTTCTCTCATATAATGAAGTAAAACAGATTTCAATGCATGAATGAACAGAAAGCTTTATTTTCTGCTTTTCAGCATTCACACGGTTCAATCACCATTCCCACATCTAAACCCCCCTCCTGACCCAACCCAAAACCATTCAAATGCATTCAATCACTTCAAAATGGGAAACAGAGAAATTAGATGCATATGGATAACAAAAATAAAAGAAAATACATTCCACAAAATACGACTGCACAACTGATACGTATGCATACACCCCTTCTTTCCCTGATATTGAAAACAAAATATGAGTAACAAGAATTGCAGAATAAGCCAGAATTGAAGATTTCAATAACCACAAGTTTGCCAAAGGGTTGTAGAAAATCATTGAAGAGTGCCATTCAAAATCTTTGCGGAAATTTATTAGAAAAGAATTCAGGATACGAAAAAATTATTTGATAGTTGAATAATCAAGTCAGACCCTTCATCTCCCCTCGGCATTTAGCGACGAATTAAAAATTCACAAATTTCATCCTTCCAATTTAAATTCGCATTCCGCTCAGGACAAACTCATGCCTTCGGGGCATTATTTTTAAAAATGTTCAATGCAACCCAAATGGTATATTGTACAGTATACTGCACTTTTCAAGAGCCAGCAAGGTTCAGCTCCAGATAAATCTTCGCCCACACAAACCCACGTGGACCCCACTGAGGTTCACACGACCCGTTAATCCCAAAGAGGACCTTTAACAAAACCCTCGTGGTGTCTGCTATTTCCAGAAAGAAAGAAAAATTGTCACCCACTCAAAAGGGCCTAACGGTCCATCGTTTTCCTTCCGAACCTCGAATTACCCCGTGGGACAGCCCCATGGGACTCTTTGCACTGAAACAAAATTACTTTTCGTTTTTTTAGAGATTTCATCTTGAAAAAAAAAATCATGTTTTTTTTTTTTTTAATTCCGAGGAGACCTTCAGAAAAATGACGGAAAAATTCGTGTGCATCATCACGAGGGGTGGCAATGAGCAGCTGAGACTTTTACCACACTCTGAATGCATCCAACAAAATTCATGCCTAAGTAATTAACTTTGAAATGTAAAGAAAAGCGTAAATCGACAAATGATCGTCCAGCATATTCATAACCCGGAAGTGAAGCTAAAAGATTTCGATAAAGAAAAAAATAATCACCTCTAGAAAATTTCGTACGAGGAAAAGTATTATTGTGACGTCGAATCACGCGGGAATGAATATTTCGCCCAACCTTAGAATTTGAATCCCATTTTTAAAAATCTTCCCTTTTTTCCAGGCGAAAATGCGTGCAATTCTGCATAATATCGCTTTTCCGAATTTTTTTCCCTCGAATTTTGGCGTGTTTGAACTTACGAAAGATGAAGACATTTCGTGTTTTCTACTATTACGAAAAAATAAATCTTATAAACATTACACATTAGAATAATTTCGAACCATTTGATTTTCGTCTCCTTTCGTCGCGCGCGTGCATTAAAAAAAACTGATGACGACTAAAATACTAGAATTTTATTTACATGTCACTTTCTTTTGGATGACTTGGAATCGCAATTATTTTTCGGTCAAGTTCCCAAACGATAATCTATTCTTTCCTCACATGGCTTTTTATTGATAAATTTGATAATTTTCGGCCTGCAGTTCTTTTTCTCTGCACAAGGCATTCTTCGCCATTGTTTACCGCTTTTGAAATTCAGATTAACATCGCAACACGGAAAAATGTACAGTACCAGCTTTTTTTTTTTTACAAGAATGTATATTTTCAGAAAGCATAAAAACTTCCCAAAGAAACAAGAAGCGTACTGTACGTATTTTTACAGGAACTGGCCCGAATTTCGAGCCGAAATTCCACCAGGAAAATCATCCTTTTTCCTTGGAGAAACACGGCTCACATGCAGATTTTCTTTCCATTCCTCAATTCTTCAGGAAAACAAGAAGCAAAAACTTCTGAGTTAACAGTGATTTAAATAAGACAATGTGAGTGCCACAATAAATGTTCCATATGGAGAACCAAAAAAATCTATATAAAGTACCATTTTTGTAGTTTTTGAATGTATGAACAGAAAGCTTTATTTTCCTCTTTTCAGCATTCACACGGTACAATCAACATTCCCGCATCCAAACCCCCTCCCCACCCCACCCAAATCCATTCAAATGCTTTCAATCACTTCAGAATGGGAAACAGAGAAAACAGCTGCATAATGATACCAAAATAAAAGAAAATACATTCCACAAAATACAACTGCACAACTGATTTGTATGTGTACATCACCTTCTTTCCCTGACATTGAAAACAAAATATCAGTAAAAAGAATTGCAGCATAAACCAGAATTATAGCATTGCAGCAGTTACTGAACCCAATTTATGAATGAATGAATGAACAGAACACTTGATTTGCTGCTTTTCAGCGTTCACTAGGTTCAATCAAGATTTCCACTACCCAACCCCCTTCCCACCCAACCCAAATCCACTCAATGACATTTAATCACTTCAGAGCAGGAAACAGCACAAATTGATAACAAAAATAAAAGAAAATAAAATACAACATGAAATACAACTGGACATCTGACATGTATGCATACACCCATTCATTCCCTGACATTGGTAACAAAATATATGTAAAAAATTAATTTAAAGCACAAGGTCTTCAGCTTGTTTCTGCTTGAGGTTTAGTTTAATGAAAAAATTACAGAGAATCTTTGATGAGAAATCATATAAAGCCAGCAGTTTATCTCAATCCTTTAAGATTTCAGAAACTGTCTCTTCATTGAATTCCAGTACAGTACTTGTAAATCTTTCTTAAGCTTGTTTCTATCCATATGAAATGCTGGACATAAGAAGAGAAGCTGCTCTGGCAATGCACCAACCAATGTATTTATTTTTCAAAGATAACGCATATGCATTTAGCATAGGAAACATACCTATGAATGCAGTGCGGCCTACACTCGAATACTGTACTGTACTGTATTTTAAATTCTCAAATATGGGCCGCACCTGGCCTATAAACGCGAGAATACGATAAATTCACTCCGTTCGGACTCTCGAACAGCTTCAAAAAACTGTTAAAGCCCGTCAAGTAAAAACTTTAAAAAATAATAATAAAATTAATCCGACGGAGAAAAAAAAGAAAAAATCAACCTTCTCCAAATCTGATGAAAGACACTACAAGTATTGCATTCGAGGGAAAAAACAGAGGGGGGGGGGAATCGACGCAACAGTGCCGAGATTTACGTCCAGCAAAATACATTGTGAAGGCCGGATCCGTAAGGTTTTTATGCTCGCTTTATTCGCGTTGACCGTGCATAAAAATCGCATTGCGTACTGGATACTTGAGGAAATCAGTCGGTCGTAATCGTGGTTCAGAGCGAAGTTGGAACGAGAAGAAGAATGAAATAAATAGAAACATGAATCGCGGGTTCGGGCAATGAAAAAAGCTGAGAGAGCACAAGAGTGAGAGAGAGAGAGAGCGAGAGATTTATTTCTTGTTTTCTGAACACTTTACTTGGAAGGAATCTCCTTGTCCTTTGCCAGCAAGTGTGGAAAACGAATTATGAAGTACTGCATCAGGAATCTCGTTTTTCTTTTTTTTTTTTGTGGCGTGGATGAAATTGACTTTTCGTCAGACGGATGAAGGAAACAATTCCCATTTTCCGCAGTTTTATAGCTCTGTCTACGAAGTGATCATTCCCTTGAGAATTTTCACTGCTTACCAAGATTTCGAGGAATTTGATTAGGTCATTATTCTCCTAGGAAAGGGCGGAAAGGTACACATGACATCAACTTTCTAGAGGGAAGCTCAGAGTCCATTCCCGTTTCAAGGTAGCATTGTATCTGAAAATAAAGTGAGACCCCCACATGTGGACACCTTGACATGCAGAAAATTCGACATAGGGACATTTATTTTTCAATACAAAAGGCACAAAAAAGGCCTGACATATGGACACTGACTCAACAAGAGCACGTTGCATGATAAAATTGACAATAAATTTCACAAAAATTGACTTTTATTAGGCTTGATTGCAAGAAACAGATATTTCCAACTCTAAGATTTATGCAAGAAAAATTCTTTGGCATTTCTCCCATCATTTTCCCATCCATTCAGCTAAATTTAAAAAATACCTATTGCATAAAGGGACTTCCTTCTCTCTTTGTGACTTGAATTTTATTTTTGTAGATGCCAACATTTCAATGTACTGTACAGAGGTACACTATTCAATGCTCCAAATGTTCTTATTGGGTTGAAAATATATTCACTGAATCAAATTCAAGTGGCAAACAATTTTTTTCATGGAATTCTGAGGAATATTTCTCCCAGAAAACACCAACTAAAAATTATACAATATAAGTCTCTGGGAAAACAAGACTCGACTTGGGGACAACTCAACTTAGGGACACTCTTGATGCCCCAATTATGTCCGCATCTGGGGGGTCTCACTGACTAACAGTGACTTATTCAAGAATAACCTACTTTCCTNGATTCGGTTTATTTATTTATTTTATTATTTTTTGGGTACGCTGTCACGTTCGACGACGTCGAGGTTGGCATTTTTGCCTCATCGTCACTGTCGTGCTGCACGGAAAGGGGCGTCGGTGTGTCGACGGCTGTTTTATTCGCGTGCGTTTTATTTTACACTTTTTGTATACCCTGTTGAAAAGAGACTTTTCTGTAGGAAAATTAAGACATGGGCACAAAAGATGTGTCTTGATGTGAAGAGCAAGTATTGGAAGCAAGAATCTTGAAAATCTATCTGTAATTGCAGTCCTTGTTCTCGAATGGGAATGCGGTCTATATACTGTATTTATGCGAATATTTGCACCCCTTTATTTTCCAATTTTGAAAGCTGAAAAACTAGGGGGTGCTCGTATTCCCATATTTATGCAATATGTGTCTATATCAAGAAGTGATTCTGTCTGCGGCTCACAAACAAAACAACGGTGAACTTATTTTCTTTAGTTATTTCGGAATTAAATGTTTAAAATAATCAAGAAATGTTCAGCTTTTAGCACTTCAAGACGCCGGAGTCATTGACTGAAGGCGAAGAGCAAGGGTATCGTGTGACACCGTTTTTTTTTTATTCTGGGGAAAATCTAAATTTATTTGGAAATTACAGTGCATGGAAATAAGTCTGAACACCCAGAAAGTAAGTGGGTGCTTTTATTCGCCTATTGATGTACAGTAATTTCAATTTTGTGTACGAAAAAGCGAAGGGGATGCTTATATTCGCGTAAATATTGTACTCGACTCGAGGTCAAACCTTCTAAACACAAAAAGTGTTTAAAATTGGCTGCTGCGGCCGCTGATATAGGCCGCTTTTTTTCTTAAATATGGATTATATCAGAGGCAAATGCAGCAATTTTAAGCATTTTTTAAAATTGCATTTTTTTTTAAAGAAAAAAGTGTTTAAAATTGGCTGCTTCCGCCCCTGATATAGATTCATTTTTTTAAAAATACGAATCGTAACAGAATCAAATGCAGGAATTTTAAACAAGTTTTTGAATTGAATTTTTAAGAAGGAAAAAGTCTTTGAAATTGGCTGCTGCGGCCTCTGATATAGGTCGCATTTTTTTTAGAATACGGATCATATCAGAAGCAAATGTAGCAATTTTAAACACTTTTCTTTTGGCGTGGAAAGTTCAGCATGCAGTCGGAGTGAATAAAAAAAAGTGCCTGGATTTTATGCCAGATTCAGATGAAATTCTGCTGTAAAGTATCCAGGTCTCGCCGAATTGCAACGAAATTTTTGTGCCTAATGCGCAGTTGGAAGAAAGTGACTCTCTCGTGTGAGAGGAGACTCGTGACGTCCTTTTGTCCAGTCGACTATGATACAGTATAGGAATAGGCGGGATTTCGTACGTGCGCGACCAGGAAAAACCTTCGCATCGGATTCGTTCTTCACTTTAATTTCTTTCTTCTTCTTCTTCTTATTTTTATTATTTTTTTTAATTTATCCTAAGGTAAAAGAGTCCCTCTGAGACTCGGGTCCCTAGAGGTCAAACTTCCTTATTACTATTATTTTTACCTGAGCGTACGCATAGCTCGCCGGGAACCGCCCCCTAGGTGGGCCTTTGTGGCAGTGTCGCGCTGAGCACGCCGGTCATTAATGAGACCGGTAACAGTATTAATTTGTTTGCTGGGCGCACAGGGCACGTCCCCTTGGGGGCGACGACGACGACGACGAGAGACTAGGGAAGTGGAACAAGAGGCCCGCTCGGGTTCTCCCAAGGGTCTCTTTTGGGCCTCCTTACTCTATGCAGTGCAGTGCAGGGTGGATCTATACCTACAGTACATTCATATATATGTATACGGTATCTACCTTTTGGGCCAGGGACGGGGAAAAGCACACCCTGGACTCGCAGAAGATATGTCGTGTTGGTCATCTCGCTGTCAATGCAAGCATCCCAGTTCTCGGCATCCCGTGTGTGGAGAAATCATGCTGAAATTTGTTTGACTTGAAAACAGTACGGCGGAAACCTATAGGATTTTACCTTGAAGGATGAAGTACAAATACAGTCGAACCCCGTTAATACGCCCCCCGATAAACCGAAGCCCTCGTCGGTAACCGCCAATTAATTTGGAGAAACAAATACTCCCTAATAATGAAAGCATTGGAAACCCCGCTAAAACACCATCCGCGAAAATTATTGACAACTCGAAATATGCTCTTGCCGATTAATTTCGTCTTTATTTTGGCCCGCCAACACGATTCAAGTTTCTGCAACAGGTCACCAATAAAAAAAAAAAAAACGCAATCACAAAGGTGACTTAAGTTACTTTTCGGGAACATGAGCTAGATATGATTCACGCATCCCAGGGTTCGTTTAATCGTCTTCTGGAAGAACACGAATTTTCCTGTTATACTGTACTTAATTTTCATGCGCAGTATTTTAGCTTTTTTTTGTATAAACCAGAAAAACCCCCTTCAAACTGCCAATCCCGTTAAATAGCCACAAACCTCAGAAACAAATGATGGCAGCTTATCGTGATTTGACTGTACTGTAGTAATTTTCATCTTGAAGTATTTCAGAGATGTTCAACTCCGTATTGATTACGCAGGTGAACCTTGATAAGTCAAACCTCCTCAAGTCGAATTCCTCCCTAAGTTGGATTTTTTCAAGTCCCTGTCTGAATTCCCTTAGAATCAATGCATTAAAAACCTCCCTAACTCAAAGTCTTTTTCTCTAAAACCTCTGCAAGTCAAATTTTCTGAGGCCCTCTGGTTATTATTTCCTTGAAATATATGGAAGAGAAAATGATTAAAACAAATAATTTGGTGGATCTTGAAAGGAAGGGAAAGACAAATATAGGAAATGAACCCCTGCCTCCGAGTTCAGCAAGGTGTAAACCCATTATGAGGAGCAAGTTTAGGCCCAGAATATCCTCATTTATGATTTCCCACACTTTTTTCACTTCTCCTCACAACAAAAGGGTTTGTTTCCTCAACTGGAAACCTCTGAAAATCAAAGCCTCCCTAAGTCAAATTTTTTTTCTGGTCCCTAGAAACTCAACTTACAGAGCTTCAACTGTATAGTGTGATTACAGCAACTAGGAGACGACGAATTTCAGAACAAGAAGTTTTCATGTGTTTAGTATTCAAAGGAATGCCCGGAGATTAATATACAAAAGTTGATTCGCTTTATTGTATAAGTGCTTTTCGACACACTTGAATCACAAGTCTATTGATGATGCCACAATGGAATAAAAAGCATATGAAGACGGACAAACTCTAACAAAAGCCAAAGATACGAGGGGTTACACGGTTTCGCACGGATCATCTTGTTGCTTCTGTTCTGGGGAAGCTTCAAAATTTAAAAACTGAGCACTTCAAGGCCTGTTTCAACACGTGGATCAAAAGGGCTGAGAAATGTGTAAAAATTGGTTTTGATGACATTGAGAAGGTGTCTGTGTCTGTCTAGCCTCTTGGAAGTAGTGGACATCATGAGAAAAATGTTTTTAAAATCCTTGGTGTGCAGATCGATTCAAGTCCGCGCGGAAACGTGTAACCCTTTGTATACTGTAATCACGTGCATCTTACGGTTAAATGTGCATAATACAATATCATATTGTTCGGCTTGTTTATGCCTTTGCTGATTCAAATAAAGTTGTTCCGGTAGATTTTGAGACAGTAATTATTAATGAATTGCTTTCCTGTGGAACTTTGTTCATGAAGTTCATTCTCGACTGATTGAGTACAATAATGTGCTTTTATTTTCCACAAAATTGAAACCGCCTTAACTCTCATTCTGTGACAGAAATGATTAACCTATGCCACGGCTTTAGATCTTCTGTGTGCCCTGTCTCTGTAAATTTTGTCTTGCCCTTCCTTTGAACCATTACATTATAACCAGATGTAATAGCTAGTCGTTAATTTATTTATCGCGTGTCCGAGTGTAATGATAGACCAACAATTTAATACACAAGCTGGCTAGGGAATTCTGAGCAAGAAAACTGTGCATAAGTAATTGATCCGTACCGAGTATAAAATATGGACCGGATTTAAAAAACAACACTTCGGCTCCCTTCGTGTCTGTAAATTGGAGTGTAGAAAAGGGAATTCACTTCCTCTCCCCTTGAATGTAAAGAAATTATCTTTTAAAATTTAACTTCATGAGTCAAGGGGATTTTCCAACCCACATTTCCACCGCAAAACCTTTCGACGTGGTTTCGAAGAGTACAAAAATCCATAGATAAAATTTTCCTTGACACGCGTGGAATCAATTAATTCTATTCCCGATTTTCATAAATTTCAAAAATCGCCGATTTGTGTTTCCCTTTAACCTTCAGAAAAATTTGACAGATGGTACCTTTTATATGTTGGAAAAACGGCTTTTTACTTCAGTCGAATTCACAAATGAGGCATTTATCTTCATGTACTCTATTTTCCCTTGAATACTTCTCATTAAATTCTTTCTTGTAGAAATTATTCAAAACCAAACGCTCATTTGCAATCAATTTCGCGAAAGTCAGATTCCTGAAAGTCTCATCAGGATTATCTGAATCATTGGGATTAAAATGGTTCACAATAAGTAACGCAGATATAACTTCTGAATCCTGAAAAAAAAACTACTTGATATACTGTCAAAATGTTCAGCTGCTCTTTACGGAGTGCAGGGTTATAAATAAAAATAAAAATGACCGTCTCATTATAAGATGTTCTACTCGGACTTAGATTAATATCGAGCTAACTTTACTTTGGAGTATTAAGGAAACTGGTTCTAAGTTGTCTTCGTTCATCCAACTGCTCGTTCGTAAGTAGACTTCACGGTTCATGAAATTTTTGACATTGATGCAGTACATGAATGTTTGCTGCTGAGAGACACACCTTTGGGTTTGAAACGAGGTCAGAAAGAAAAACGTTTAGGAAGGCAAGTGATCAATGAAAATAATTTAAATGGGATTTTTAAATTACAGTCAAATGATCACTGAAGATAATCCAACTCAGGAGGTGGAAAAAAGAACCCAACAAAACTCATGTTACAAGGGATTTCTATGCTTGAGAAACAATACTGAAGCTTGAAAATTTTAAGCTTTTTTGGAACATCCAATTTTACAAATCTGTTCAGGAATTGCTTGGAAACCTTACTCAACAAAAAGTGTTAGTTGTACACCCGTTATTCAGATTAATTGCTTGTTATAAACATATAAATTCATTTTTGAAAATATCAGTTTTTTTAAATGCTGAGAAATATCTAAAAAAAAGCCACAAAAGGAATATGTAGAAAGTAATATGCAGGTTTAATTTTCAGAAAATCTTCCCATTGGTCAAAACATTTTAAAATCTTGATATGAAAATAATCTGTTATAACATACTTTTTCTGAAGTCCCCACAAGTTTTTTGTAACAAGATTTTACTGCATATTGTTGCTTGACGACGATTGTCGTTGTGATTCATTTTCTTTTGAATGATTGAAAATAAGATGTGTGATGCGTATTTTTTGGTTGCGTTTGATGTTTTTTTTTAAATGAAATGCTGCGTTCGTTTTTCTTCCACTGCGAAATTTTGTGATCCGGGTACAAATTGAAAATCATTCGAGCATTTTTTTCCCCGGAAACAGATGCATCACCGAGGCATACAATACGTGCTGGGTGAGCTAAACGAATAGGGAACACGCGTGGAGAATCCGATATGCGATTCTATTCCATTTTATGCAAGGCTCGTCTTCCCCAGGGATTCTACCCAAAATTCTGGCTAGGATTATTTTTCTTTCGAGCTTTCGTCGATCATGACGAAATTTTTATTTGATGACGTTTGAAAATGGCCTCGCGGGACAAATTTAAAAATCAGCTTGCGCAGAAATCGTTCGAAATTCGACCTCAACGTTATTTTCGAGAGTCATTGGAGCACTGTTTTATGTAAGCTTGATTGGATACGACGATATAGGGTTTGTAATCTGATTATTACGAGTGGTGTCTAATGAACCCTCACACTTGCCGATGTTTCAATCGAGCAGTTTGACTGATCAGTGTTCCAAAAAAAATTTGAATATGATTTATATGCACTCTTCAACGCTTAATGTTTTTCATTTGAGTGAAGAAAAGGAACTGCATTCCAGAACCGGAATAAAATTTGAAATTGTAAAAATAAATTTAAGAATATTTTATTACATGACTATTTGACAAAAATTGTTGAAATATTGAAATAAATATTTTTTTTTGAGCATTGCAAAAATATGGCAACTCACTTTTCCAGTTGGGGTTGCAATCTGACCTGTCTTGTCTTTCTTGACTGCAATCTTTTGCAATCGTCAGGTTGGAAGATTTCAGCACATCACTCATCGAAGATTGTAGATTACTGCACGAGTCATACATTTTCAGGTTGAGAATGGATTTCTGTAGTCTTTGAAATATATTTTTTTTAAATTGTAATCTTCATCTCCGTAGATCCAGGGGAAGAATCATGGCGAGCAACACTAAAAAGCACTCAACACGAGCCTTGTGGCTGGAGAGAGGGTCGTTCATAATGCTTTTGAATTTATGGTTTCTTTAAGAAAAAATGTTCACATAACTGTTCGTATTTTTGGTTCAAGCGATAATTTCAAATGAATCCTGTGAGCCTAAAGCGAAGACGTAGAGTTGATGTTGCCAGCATTGTGAAATTTAACCTTACAAGCCAAACAGAATGCAAAAATTTCCTTATCCTCTTCTAAAGTACAGTACTGTATTATCAACTGGGGCAAGATAAATCCCCGAGACCTTTCAGAAACCTGTAGGAGGTTAATATCTTTGCAAAGTTTATCAAGTTCTTCAAGGCGAAGAAAATCTCTGAGAAACTAAAAAAAATAGTGAACACCAGAAGGTTTCAGAAAGTACCTGCAAGAACCAGATAATTTTCATTTACAGATTTTAACCTGAGGGATTTTTGCACTTTGGGATTATGTCTCTCGCGGGATTTCCGAGCCACGCGATTTATTCTCCCTCAGCATTTCTTCATGGATGCTTTTGATAGTAGGAATAAACCATCAATGGTTTCCAAGTGGAATTGAAGCTTCAGGAATGTAAATTTCGCTTTTGTGCGAAGAGAAAGTGCCAATCGGCAGTACTGTACTGGAACTCTGACGTTTTATCAGATCGAGAGGCATGAAAAATGTGCTAAAATTAAAATCCTCGTGTAATGTGTCAAAAAAAGACTAAAAACAAAATAATGAAACCTGGTGATGCTTCTCGGATTTTTAGCTGCCGAAGCTTTGCTATAGTCCTTGTTAGACATACTGTCCTTCAATTTAGATCATGTACATTATAAATTAGATCATTTCTTATTTAAAAAAAAGGCTTTATTAGTTTTTTAGCTGTCGAAGCTTTTCTGGTCCGTGTTGGACATAATCAAGATTATATCAAGACTTGATATAATTATGATTATATCAAGATATATTATGATTATATTGGCTTTACATGATTTCTCGTCAAAGATTTTCTCTAATTTGTTCATTCAGCTAAACCTCATACAGAAACAAGCTGAAGACCTTGTGCTTTAAATAAATTTTTACATATATTTTGTTACGAATGTCAGGGAATGAAGGTATGCATGCATATAAGATGTCAAGTTGTATTTCGTGTTGTATTGTATTTTCATTTATTTTTGTTATCAATTTGTGCTTTCCTGCTCTGAAGTGATTAAATGTCATTGAGTGGATTTGGGTTGGGTGGGAAGGGGGTGTGGTTGTGGAAATCTTGACTGAACCTTGTGAACGCTGAGAAGCAGCAAATAAAGTGTTCTGTTCATTCATTCATAAATTTATTATGCTTGAGAAAATTTCCTACGGACCCGCAAAAAACTTCTGCGGACCACGGGTTGGGGAACATAAACGAATCAAACGATGATGGAAAAAGTAAATCGAACATTAAAAAGTGGAAAATATCCAAAAAGCATTATCACACTTGGTTCCCAATTTTGGGTTGACCAAGCTGAGGAAAAATAAAAATAGTCCACATTCTTTATACTGGTCCTATCTTTAAAAAGCATCGTTTTAACACGCACGGACTTATTCGCGTAAGTATCTGACGAATGCCAACGAAAATTTTTTTTTTACTTCGCTTTAAACTCCGTTTTTCAATCCAAATTTTACACCGACGGACGTGAACTCGTTTTCAGGAAAGCTTTTTTTTTTAGATAACAAAATCGTTTCTAGGCTTGCAAATAAACCACACAGATGATCCTCCCTGATTTGTTTGTTTCACCAGCCTGGGTAATGGTGCATTTAGTACATTTTAAAGCACAGGTTGCTCCACAGACAGCATCATTCGGTAGACTGACATTTTAGTTGTTAGATCAGAGGAATGCAAATATAAAGAAATATTTTCTCCATGATCTGTGTACTAAGCTGAAAACTGACGCCATCTGAAACGAGTGCATGAAAACAAAGTGTTGTCCACAAGACAACAGCGTTGGAACACTCGTCTGAACATCGGAACTATATCCCAAGCCCAATACAGGCACCAAATCAGTACCTATTTTTTTTTTTGAAGGGACACAAGCTCAAGTTTATACAGTACAGTATAAGCCGAGTAATCATGCATTGCACTTCACTGCATCTCCCAAATCAGGTCTTGGTCATCAACCAGTCTGCTGAGTAAAACTTCGGAACAGTTTCGAACCCGTGACCGGCGTAATTTCTTTCCAACCTTCAGAACTATGAGTCAGAAGTGGTGGAAATTGAGGATAAGGGAACTCGCGGTTTTCAGGCGAATCCTCAACCTGACCATTTCTTGATATTTTTACAAAATATCTCGCACAGTACTAGTATTTCGTAAGTCAAAATACGAGAGAAATGACCCATCAGAAAAAAGACAATTACAATAACTCAGAAACGTCCCCGAACACGTCCAAAATTCTTGGAATGCACATCCGAGTATTGCCTCATATGGGAAGTGTCCTTCTAACCGATTCTATGTCAAACGCAAGATCTTGTCTCATGGGTACTCGGGGTCCTAGTAAGAACTGCACGGAGACCTTGCAAGTAAGATATTCACTCAAGCACCACAGGCAAATACATTTTTCTTTCAAATTCAGAATGAGGATAATGTACAGGGGTGCTTCTCACGGGTGGGTGAGAGAAAAAAAAAGTGCTTGAAGTTCAAGTGTGACTCATACTGCGCTTGATTCCAACGCGAAATTTTGGACCAAGTTCAAAAGAAAAAACTTAATTTAATGGTGCATTAAAAATTGAAAATTAGCTGAATTCAGGTTCACTTCGTCTCTAAATTTAACTTTGGGTGTTTTTATTTTTTAAATATTGCAGTCTTAGTCTCAAAAAATGGGGTGAAAGTCTTACTCAAGGATACAATTTTACCAAAATGTTTTACAGAAAAACCCTGGTGTGTGCCCTACTCAAGGGTGCATGACACTACATCGTAATTTGGTTATGACAAAACGTTTGGGACCTTGAAAAAAGCTTCCGTCATGAACAAAAATTCATTGAAACAAAATTAAAATAGCGAAGTGCCTATTGGACAAGGAACAAAAAATTCGTTGCAACCATTAATGTGTTGCACAGGTAGAGACTCTCTACGAAGGATTCATCTGCATTACAAATTTTTGTGGTCCCATGAAGTTCTCTGCCCATGCTGAAGGCTTATAGGCGTTTCTGTACAACGGAATTCTCTGCAACAAGTTTTTTTTTCCCCGTTCTTCTATATTTTATTGTAGACAGATTTCACCTGTAACATGATTCGTTGTAACCAGATTCTTTCGAAGTAATTACGCTGTTCAATATTTCATGGTGTACGGGCTCATAATTATCACCTTAATTGCGGAGACAATAACACATCCGTACCTCATAGTATAAAAATCTTGCACTAAGAACATTGTGCAGAACAAGCGATCTTAGTGACTTTTTTTGGCTTCATACTACGAATAAAATTCATATCGAGAACAGATTTGTTCGTTACATAAATGAGAAAAACTGTTCATTAAATACACGTGATTCGTATAAAGAACAATTTCCTACAAAGAACATAGCACTTGCATCAATTACGTTTGTCCCATGAGACACAAAACTGTACACGTACATCTCATCTCCGCTTGCCTGCCAATATGCATCAATCGCGAGAAAAGAAAGTTGTGAAGTCTACAACATCACGCAAACAAAAACCACCAAATCAAACAACAAAAAAAAACAAAACCCCTCGACCAGGCCTCATCAGCACGTATGTATCCAACCAACCAACCAACCAACAATGGCCCCCTTCTACCTCGCGCTCCACCACACAATCACACATAACCCGATCAACTGCAGCTAAATGCAGCCCGTGCTGGTTGCGTACTGTACATCGAAGCCTGAAACACAGGCGTCATCAGCTAATCACACATCCCCCCCCCCCCCCGCCAAAAACGTCTCATGAGATAAAACGATCCATTAAAAAAATGGAATCGTCCGCAAGAGGAGATTCAGAGGGCGTGGAAAATGCGAACGCCCCAGAATCAAAACTATACTAGCACATCGAGGGGGGGGGGGAGGAGGGGGGCCACGCACACGAGAAAATGGGAGCGAGGAGGAAGAGCAGCAAAGAGCGAACGAAAGAGAAAAACAAAACTCGAGGGAATTGAGAAAAACGCATATAAAAAAGCACAATCGAGAGGGGGGGGGGGGGGAGGGAGGGAAAGAAACGAGACGGTGAGTCACGAGTCAGCCAGCCGGTTCGCGTGCCTACGTGTGCTTGTCGCGTTTGGTAGGATTACCAACTCCGGACATTTCCTCGTGTCCGTTATTCAGCACCAGACGGGAGGAAATCCAAGCGGCAACGCTGGACGGGAAGCCGGGGGAAAAAATAAAAACAAAAGCTTTTTTTCCCACCGCCGAAGCTGACTCAGAACAGACACCCGTGTAATTTCCAGCCCCCGAATGACACCACGCAATTTCCTGCCCCGCAGAGGCTGAGGGGGAGACCCAGACATGGGCAAAAAAACATCCGTATATATATATACTGTAAAATACAGTAGAGTATATAAGGAAAACCCCAACCCTCTCGCAAGCGGATCAATAGGCAAGTTGAAACCGGAAATGGATCCAAGCATGGCCGGGCTGATCAGAAATTACCCTCCCCCTCCTTCCAAACAGGCCGTTTAGGTGTGCTCCTCGCCGCCCAGTGCTGACAGTCAGAATCAATGGACCTCTTCACTCCAATTCAAGAGTCATACATCAGCAAGTGCAGTTCGAAATTACTTTTTCCATTGAATATGGGGACTGAACAAAACTTCCACCACATGCACCTACTGAACTAGTCGAACAAGTTTCGTCAGTGTGTTGGTAGGAAAAAAGAAAAGAAAAATGTTTGCCAACTTCCACATCTACACATGCACAATAGGGCACTGAGTTGCGGATGTACAGTCGAACCTCACCAAGTCAAATTAAAAAAAAAATCTACTTGGGGAGGTTCTCAGTTGGTGAAGAGGTTTGGAGTTTGTGGAATAAGCATTTTTGTTGTCAAAAACATAGAAGAATTTCAAGAAATTGTAAATGGTGATATTCTGGGCCTTCATTCTTAAATGAGTTCACAGGATGCTGAACTGGGAGGCAGGGGTTCATTGGCCCAATTTTCCAATCAATTATTACTGTCAAAACACATAAAGTGAAGTACATTTTTATTGATTCTTTCTTTCCGATGTCAAGAAAATAATAGCCACAAGGACTCCGGAAAATTCAAGTTATGGAGGTTTGAGAGGGGAAGCCTTTGAGTCAGGGAGGTTTTTAATGCATTGTTTCTAAAGCAATTCGAAAGGGGACTTAATAAAAAAAAAAATCTTAAGGAGGCTCAAGTTTTCCAGATTCAACTGTAATTATATCTCAGACTGCGTCCAAATGTAGAATCATGTTTCCCCAATACACCACAGAGGGTACACTTTTAATCACTTCTCATGTATGGCAGCAAATTGGGAGAAGCTATCTAAAAAATGCAAAAAAAAACACTTTTCTTGATGTAAAATAAGTTCATAACTTTGCGGAGGAAAATTACACAGATTCTGACATTTTGGCATGAAAAAGAGTTCAAAAAGACAAAAAGCATACACATTACTACAGGTAGACTACATCGATCTACAATGAATTTGTCAACAATGATTTGATTAGTACAGTAAAACAATTTTTGGTTTCATAGGGTTCCCTACACATTAAAAAGGGTTCTCTTGAAGGCATTCTCTCTACACCAAATTTACTTATGCTCCCATGAATTTTATCAAAAGTAAATCCTGACACTAAATTAGCCTATTTCAGAAAAAATACAAAAAATTCATATGATTTATGTTGACTTCATGTCCAGGACAGTAACTCAATTTCCCCAAGAGGTACTTTAATAACATTTTCAGAAGTAAAATGCATTGGTCTCCCTGGCAATTTTGCGATAGTGTTCATTTCTTGATACATTGTCCACATGTTTGGGGGTAGATTTTTTGAGTATAAGGTGTATGCAATTCAAATCGTCCACAAAACAGGGAATCCATTTGTTGTGGCTTTACTACCTCATCTCAATCTTGAAGAGACCTAGTGTACAAAAATGAGTCACTATTGCTGGAGGATTTCATAGTTCAACTCTATATGCGTAAAATGATCTCGTCATACAGGTGGACTCTCTCTCTCTCTACAGGAAAAAAAATCTTTTTAGGAAGAATTTTGTAGCAGAGAAACCTTATAGGACGTTCAGAAAACCCCATGGCACTAAAAAAAAAAATTATCGAGAAAATCGCTGTAGAGAGAGCCCATCTCTCTTTCAAAAAATCATCGAGAAACCATGTTAACTGACACAGGTGGTCCAGAGGTCAAAAAGCAGCCCATCCCAGAAACAAGGCCAACAGCTTCATTGGAGTGGAACTTGCATAATCCCTCAGGACCTCATCAGGGTGACAGGAGGAAAAGAACCCAGACGTATTACGTACGTGGAAAAGGAGACGCAGTGAAAGGGATCCAAGACAAATGCACCCCGGAGAAAATCACGCCGCATAAAAACCATCCTATTCTGACGGTAATCAAGAATTCGTGATATTGACTCATCCTGCCATCTTTTTTTCCAAGCAACAGAAATGATTCCTCAGGGGGTGCCCAACCCATTTGAATAAGAAAGCAGAACACCGATATGTCCACAATACATTGATATGATTCAGAAAAACTATCCAGTGCGATACAGTAAAATTCCGTTACAATAAATCTCGTTATAACCGACGTTTCCGTGATGATGAATTTTTTCTTGGTCCCTGCAGTTTCTCCAAAGGTGAAATGTTATAAAAACCTGATTTTAACAAATTCATTTTAGCACAGTACACAAAAAATGTGGCCCTTATCCTGTGCATAGGCTGCAGGGACTATTTCATAAATACAGGTGGTATTTTGCAATTTGACATAAAGTCAACTTGCAATTCGACCTCTGCCCCACAATCCAACCTGCAAAGAGACACAAAACTACAAATTGGTTGTAGAAAACATCAACTTTGACATTGCTTTGCAATTTGATCCTAACCCAGCAACAGATTAGGGTTGAATTGCAGGGTACCACCTGTAGCAAAAAAATTGAACTGCTGCAACATTCCAACTTCATCAAAGAAGCAAAACATTGAGGAGAGAAAATACACAACATGGCGTATTTCTAGTAAATTATTCAGCTCCAAATCAGAATGTATGTCTTTCTTTCAAATGAACATAAGGTTTGAAAGAATTTTCCATAGAGTATTTCCAGAATGGATTTTTGTTACCCATTTCCAAGAGAATCCCAGTCTAAAATGTGTTGAAAACCATGAATCAGGCGATACAACAAAATTTTCAGTACAGTATAACGAGTTTTTCATCTGGTCCCTGGGTATTCGTTGTAACGAGATTTTACTTACTTGCAGGGTTCTTTCCTCCTGAAAAATTCCAGATATCCCAGCATGGTATCTCATATAATTCAATATTCCTTCCACTAACGATGTACTACAAGCAACCATTTAAAATGCATTTGCAAGGAAATCCAAAGCATCCATCCCAGTTTGGTTAGGAATAAAGTTGATTTTACAACGTTTTAGGAAATTTAGGTTTCAGCAGATGGCTCATCGCACATTCGTGAACCTGGTATACACCCGACGAAATCGACGCATTTTAATTTCTCCCCTGTGCTGATGCAAAGTACTGTATACGTAAAGTAGAGTATGTCCCCTCACCAGTTTTATCCACCCCGTTAAAAATAGGGAGCATCAAGGTTTGATCAATATACCGTCTACTTATAGCATCACTTCATGTCCCTCTTTACAACCGCAACATCGGTCTAACAAACGTTCGCATCATGAGTCACTTTTATGACAGGCATTCTATGCACAGTTCATCAAAGAAAAAACTCGTTTATGGCATTCGAAATTCCAACCACGAATGGTTCCACGCCGATTTTTCTTGTTTTACCACAATCCTCCATTTCAGATCAGAATTTTACAGTATTTCTGAGTTGTCATGAATTTCAATTAATTGAAGACTTTCATAGCCCGGATTATAGTTCTTACTACCACTGAACTTGAGATTTTCAGTTTAGGCAATCAATAAAAGGCATCAATTAACCAACAATTTGCACAGCAACAAGAGGGAAAGCTTGACAAGCTTGCCATTACCACTTGAAATAAAAATATAGTGAGACCCCCACATGCGGACGCCTCAACATGCAGACAACTTGACATAAGGACACTCATGTTCCCACAAAAAAATTAATAAAAAAGGCGCAACATGAGGACACAGACTTGACATAGGGACATTTTGTGATAAAATTGCAAATAATTTTCAGGCCAAATTACAAGGAACAGATATTTCCAACCCTATAATGTATTTAAGAAAAGTTCTTGGGCATTTCTGTCACCAAATTACCATCCATTTAGCTAATTTAAAAAATTACCTCCAGCATAGAGGGACTTCTACTTTTTTTTCACTTGAGTGTTATTTTTGTAGATGCCAAAATTTCAGTGTATACAGTACAGAAATACACTATTCAATGCTCCAAATGTTCTTATTGAGTTGAAAATGTATTCTTCAATTCAAATTCAAGTGGCAAACAATTTTTTTCAGGGAATTCTGAAGTATATTTCCTCCATAAAACACAAATAAAAAATTAAATAATGTAAGTCTATGGGAAAACAAGACTCGACTTAGGGACATTTTGACTTGGGGACACTCTTGATGCACCACTTACGTCTGCATCTCGGGGTCTCACTGTAGTAGAAAACATGAAAAAGACTTTTATGGTTTTGACTTCAGGATTCCAAAATTTGCCTCGTTCGGAGGAATTTGTAAGATCAATCCTTCACATCCCCTGCACTTGTTCCCTTTGCTTATACAGTTGGACCACTTTTAACTCAAACCTCCCCTAATCACACTAACCCGAATGTTCATCTATTCCCCGCCTGAGGCCTCTTGAAAACTGTCTACTGTAACCTGAACCACCGAAATATTTTAACTGTAGACCTCTAAAACTCTTCCGAAGACACTGGAGGATAAAAAATTCAATGACTTTGGGAAGGAGGTGAACAACTGTACAGTAATTGTGCACACACATAATCTTGACTTGAGATTTGGCATCCTGCACACTCATTCATAAAATCAGTTTTCAAGGCTAGGCCTTAATCATGAAGATGAAAGAGTTGTTTTTATGATCATCATTTCTCAGCCAAAATATCTCATTCCGGAAATTTCAGCAAACATTTTCGGCCCCAGTCCACCAAACTCAAAGTTTTTGGTCACACATCTGAATTTGACTTACAAGAGGTTTGACAGTACAGCATTTCATTCAACAGACGCGGCAAATTTACACCGAAATTGAAACGCACACAAATGACTGAAGCCATTTGAATTAATTCAACAAAAGCCAGAAGTAACTAACATACTGTATTTGGCAATAAACCATTTAGCACCAGTACAAGGTAAAAACGTCAGCTCATTTCTCCAGGAAATATTTGCTCGAAATGCAAATGCTGGTCATAATTTACCTTAAACCAGGCATATTTTGCCGGATTTCCAGCAAACCAATAAATCAAGCTTAAACTTGTCATGGCCTATGCTGCGGCCAACTCACTGCCATTCCTTCAATATCCAGGCTTTTCACAATTTTCGTGGATCGAGCCTCGGAGTTTCAACTCTATTGACAATAGTACATCGCATCCCCAACTTCAGCAAATGACTTCCAGTAGTAGTCGATTTAGCATCGAATGCTCCATCTTTAATTCTTCATCAATCCAGTCCCGTCATCAACTGGTGTAAAATGGATTCGCGGATGGGTACTGCGGTCTGAATTCAGCCTTCCTTTTCCCACATCCCATCTGGCAATGGCACCCCGAGTGGCACAGGAAACACTCGCCAGATGGCTAATGGAATTATTGGGAATGTGATTGGAAAGGGCACTGGGTATACAATTTCGTAAAATAAAATGAGACATTCACAGTCTGTATATAATTAATGTTGAAATTTTCAACTTGAGTCAAGTTTTAAGCTTCAAAAAGGTTGGTAACCATAGAAGTCCTGCAAGGTGATACACTGAGTACGAGCATCAAAATCTAAACAATGCACAATAGTCTTTAAAAGCTCTGCTTTAAATCACACACAAGAAAGTTTCACATTTTCACACATCTTCCCTCACACAGAAGTTTTGAATGTACACGTACATTTGGGGTTTCCTTCAGAGGACCTTCTTGATTTTTCAAGGGGGGCCACAAAAACAGGTACTTTCCTGTTATCTCAGTACACACTTTCCTGTTATCTCTGTACCTTCCCTCTGACCAATTTAACCTGACCTAACTTAACTTCACCTAACCGCCTCCCAAAATCAGTTTCTGCTTTCTTTTGGTTTCTGCTGAAACTGATTTTGGGAGGCAGTCAGGTGAAGTTAGGTTAGGTCAGGTTATGTTAGTTACAAATATATTTTAACTAACATAACCTGACCTAACCTAACTTTACCTAACTGCCTCCCAAAATCAGTTTCAGCAGAATGCGGAAAAATAAAATTTACAGTTTCTGGTAGNCAGGTTATGTTAGTTACAAATATATTTTAACTAACATAACCTGACCTAACCTAACTTTACCTAACTGCCTCCCAAAATCAGTTTCAGCAGAATGCGGAAAAATAAAATTTACAGTTTCTGGTAGGTTGTTGTGATTATGAACTCATCCTGAAGATTTGTCTAGATGGTAGTGCAGTCTAGGAATGAGGTACTGAGATAACAGGAAAGTACCAAAAAACACACCTCACAGACACAGGTCAATTGAAAAAAGCTATTTTGCAATTGATAGTTTGATACTGTCATTTATTTTATTTTATGGGTTCACCAACAGTTCACACTACACAAGGTAGAAAGACCCATAGCAGTTACATCAGAAGGAAAAAGTCATCAAACCATTTCAACTTTAAAATAAGAGGCCAACACATAGAAAAAAAATTCCCAGCTGAGTCCACACACAAAACGCTACTGGTCAACTTTAACTGATCTACCCAAGCAACGGGTTCAGCTTTCTGTAGCTCTCATAAAATAAATAAAAAATTCTGGGGGATTTCATGATCACAAAAAATCACGCATCAACTCTCATTTTAAGGTTGGTTTTGAATATGAAGGCATTGGTTTTTTTTTTTCTTCCACAAGCCTGTTCGAGTGTTGCACAATTGAATTCACTCATGAGTTGCTGAACTGGGTTTTTCAAGTCTCTTTTGCATCACAAGCTTGGGCACCAGTAAGATATAAAGCTTGGGTGCAAGTTTTCCAATAAATTGCATCCTTTAGTCAAGCTCAAGATCCAATTCAATGTGATCACGAAAAATTTAGGAAACATCCTCACCTTCATTTCAAGACCGCACGATTATCTATTCCGAATATTGAATGAGATATGCGCTTCGGTAACCCTTCTAGTTATAAAAAAAAAAAGGTGGATAAAAAAACGGCATAAAATCCAAGAGGCCTAATAAAACTGGAGAAAAAAAGAGACACTGCTCTGTTTTCACGCTGCACAACAGCAAAACAAAGACAAAAAATGAGCCCAGGGATCCCAAGAATTTTTCGGTTGTTGCAGGGGAAAACAAACGCGCATTTTTTGCTCTTTCACCAGTCCCTGTTCTGAGTCACTTTACACACTAGCTCTCCAGCTTTCCAACTGCGTACTAGTTCGAGATTCAACAATATCGTGGCGAACAGCGGTACAGCTAGTAGAACCTGGGCCGGTTCACAGGCCACGGATTCGAAAATGTAGGTTCAGAATCGCGTTGCACCGATAATCTCTTCATTCCCGACTCAAAGGGAATGACGAGCAGTACAGGTAAACAAGACAAAGGAAAACAATGCCGCAACAAAAAAAAAAAAGACACTCACTAAAAAGGGTGCCCATAACGATGTCGTAGGCATCGTAGTGGCTGATGGTGTCCCAGAGCCCGTCACTGGCCAGAATAACGAGTTCTTCGGATCCGTCCAGGTCGATGCATTTCACGTCAGGCTCGGAGCTGACGCACTCCTTGTAACTCCAGTCCCCTGAAAATATTGACAGTGATTTGTTTTAAATAGGCATCGACTGAACGGAGCATTCAGGACGAGTAGCTTCGAAATTCAGATCGCTTTTTTTTTTACACAGGCTCAGAAACACGCCCGCAACTTTGAGCAAGCTGAGGCTGAACGCAGAACGAAGATAAAAATTTGATAAAAGCACAGAAAATTTCCCAAAATCTCAAAAGACGGTTGACACGTACGCCACGAAGTTATTCTCCCCCACTGTCCACCTCCCGAACACCTTCACAAAGTCATTTGCTATCCCGCTGTTGTCACACATTTTTCATTCTACGCGGGTGTCTCACAGTAAATACTCATAAAACAAATCAGGGTTCCACCCCAAAAATGACTGAGACAATATAAACCAGAGCTGCCCAACCCACATATTGCCAATGGTCATATTAATAATGTTATCCTAAGTCAGCTCAGAAATGAAATAAACCTGATTTGCCTCAAAACACTTCCTCTGATCATTAAATTTGATTTGAGCCAAAAGAGAATAATCAATTCAAATAGGAGATTTCATGTTTTCTCATGGCTGGGGTGATTCTCAAAGAAAAATAATCCTCTTACAAAAGTTCAGCCAAGTGCAGTGTATTTCTTCAAGCAGGAACTTGAACTGGCATTGAAAAGATGTGCAATGAGTACAGGATTGCTTGGGCACCCTCATACCAATTTAGATGGGCACAGACAGTGAGTGTCCAAAACGAGAGTAAAAGGAAACTGGGACAGTCAAAAGGCAGATAACCAATGAATGAAATACGCACATTACAGTTAAGCAACTCAGTTGTCAAGCAAAACCTTAAAATTAAAAATTCCCAGAAACAGCATTCTCTATGAATGAGGGAAGGCAATGGAGAACAACTTGGGTGACAATACATTCTTCGTGGTCAAGGGCTACATTCTGGCATTAGAGTCCTTGTGGACCACTTCAGACAATTTTTAAGCCCCTTTGAAGGGAAAAGTTTCAAATGATTTAATTCAGTGATATGCATTGAATCATGACCATATCCTGATATAATTTTTGAAGCGTAGAGCGATATTTTAATTTTTGAATACTTGGAACAATTGTAAAATAAAAATGTATTTAAAACCCTGAAAGAAAACTTCAATTTAGGACGTGTGCAGCTGCAGACTTTTTGTTCTTCCTGCACTCAAGTCCAGACCCCCTGATAGCCACCTATTGGCAGCCAGGACAGAGTTAAAACCATCCTTGGGAGCAGCTACTCCACCAAGGGGCTTCCCAGGAAGTCAATTAAAAAACATAAAAAAAATCAGAACAATGTTAAGTGGTTGCCCACTGGGAATATTTCAATTTACAGTTGGACTTTTGACTTAAAAATAGAATGCCTCCCATTGAAAATTTTCTATAAGGAAAAATAGAATGCCTCACATTGAAAATTTTCTATAAGGAAAAATAGAATGCCTCACATTGAAAATTTTCTATCAGGGAGATTTAAACCTTCCTCCTTGGGCATCCCAGCTGTTCTGTGCGCATTTGTACAAGCTTTATTTTTGGTGCATTGGCAACTTCTGATAGGTTTTTCAAGTGTATTTCTGCTCCATTTGTGTGAGTTTTTTGCAGTTTTTCAAGAAGCTTTTAAGCTTCCTGGGAAGGGGGAAATTGAGATTAATCAATTTGGGTGTTTGAAAGGATAGAGAGCAGAACAAGATCAGAATTCAAGAAGCAAGCCTGTGTACTAAAAGAATGAAAACTTAATACAAATTTGAACTTTGACTTCAAAGATTTTTCCTTTTCATTAGACAGCATTACAGTCCAACACTTGAACACTCCAGAGGAAGATCTGGTAGAATGTTGTGTGAGAAAGCAACAGCAGGAGGAATTTTCCTTCAGTTCATTTGCAAACCAGAAGCATCAGAAATATTTTACAAATACTGTACTGTACATCTTAGAACTTAGAATATCTACTGTAAATAGTGATGGTTATAATCTTAAAAATGATTTTAAAAAAAAGGGGGCTGCAGAACAAATGAAGTCTTTGTGGGTGGGATCCAGCCAGCGGGCCGTATGTTGGGCAGAACTGATAAAAACCATGCCCAATACAAAGACCACGCAATTCTCCGAAAAATGCGAAAATACAAAAAGTCCGCAACCACGAACGGGACAGTAGAGGCCCAATCACAGAATCCCAACTTGACTATTTTTTTAAAATCTGGAACATAGGAATATGCATGCAACAGTCAATTTAAAAAAGATACACTAGTCATTCTGATAATTTGAAGCTCGCTTCTATCTGATCTCTTCATTTTCATTCCTTCACACGGTGATGCTTGTTCTTTTCTGCGTTGTAGTACAAACTAAAATCCCACGTACAATGCATAATCCAGTAATATTTCTGCATCAGCAATACTTGAATAGGGTCTGTACTAATTTTTTGAATCACTGAAGTTTATGCAAAATTGGTGTGATATGTAAATCTTAATGACGTCAGGAAGATATCAGTAAAAGTGTCATTAAGTTTGAATACCACTTTCAAAAATTAAAAAAGCCCCCATTTCACATTCGAATTGAACCATTGGAAGTAGAGTAATATCTTGGAAAAAAACTCCCTCAGAAACCTGGGAAAAATGTATTATGAGCACATGCTTATTTGAAAGACATTCTGGACGGACATTTTGTGGGAAATAACATGCTACGAAGTGCTTCTGCAAAGGATAATTAAAATTCAGTCATGATTTTCAACACTCTTTGATGAAATTCAAAGATACAATACTATTTAAAATATACTCTTCTTCCATTGAACCCGTCTTTCGACTTTCCCCAGGAAGAATGACCTTGTGTACTCTTCAGAGTACACTGACAAAAATAAACGACTTACTTTTAACATCAGCATGTTCTCTGAAATAAACCAAAAACTCTTTCCCACATACTGTTCGTTCGGAAAAAAGGAGCCGATGTTGAAATTCTGAAATGAAGCTGGAGAGACTGGGAAAAGAATAACACGCTGTATTTCGCAAAAAGCTCCACTTCTGGTTAAGAAAAGAAGCTACAGCCGCCACATGGGATAAGAATGTGGCGGCCGTTAATGAAAATGGTGAAACGACCAAGGAAGACCTGGAGGCAACCCTTGGAATTAATGCTCCATTGACTTCTATTCTAGAATTCTGAAGTGAAAGCTTGGCTACACCGAAAAATCTGAAAAATGGGTGCCTCATCTTTTGAGTGAAGCGCAGAACACAGAGCCAATATGTACAGCTCTAAATGAAGAGTATATCTTTCTCAGACTCTGGAGAAAGGTCATCCTAGACTTTCAAAACGGTCCAAAAGAAGCGCCAAAGACACACTTTCACAATTTGGTAATCCATTAGATTTTTGTGCCTGTAGTCATATTAATGACCACAACACCCTTCATTTTACGCGCAACCCTTTTAAGCTAATGTATTTCTGCTACGCTTGGCTGCGCCTGGTGCGCTAGCAATTATATTTTCCAATCCCGTTGTTGACGGAATACTTTCCCAACCACGCTCACGCTTCCTTCCTTTGAATAAACAAAGTGTGACATCCCGGATCCAAAACGGTTTCTATGCGCCTTCTTTGACCTTGGCCAGCCGAAGCTATATATACAGGTGCATTTTACGTTGCATTAAGTTTACCGCACCAGACCTTGTCCAAACGCCAAGTCTACACCACTTTGCTCTGTAGAATTGTATTGTATTGACTGTGTGTGAAGGTATAATAAATAATACTTGAAAATACTCTCACGGAGTAACTTTTGCCTTTCCTTTGAAAGTTGCGGAAAACGATTTAAATCTCTGATCCCCTATTTCCTTTAATTATAATAAGTAGCTCTCAACAACTGATCATTGTTGATCACCCACTTCTGTAAAATAGTTTTTGGATAACAAATTTGGCGCAGCCGTAGTTTTCTTTTTTTGGGGGGGGGGGGGNTTTTTTGGGGGGGGGGGGGGTGGATCCCTAGAGTTGCTGCATTTAAAGTGCACCAAGTGTAGTAATTCTTACAGGTGATGCAAATGCTAGTGCAGAAAGTTGAATGAGAAAAAGAGACTGAGGTGAAAAGTGCTTTTAAAGAAATTTAATTGTTGAATTGCGGATCAGCAATCAAAAGTTCTCACCAACAAGTTGTGTACAAAATTTGTTTGACAAAGACTTTACCCAGTCAAAAGAAAAAGTTAACTTGAGATCACTAGCCATCAGTGAAAAAGAGATCCCCCGCGCCAAAGTGAGAATGTTAAGAGTGACTACGTGAGCTAAGTGTTTTAGACAGCCAACCCCTGAAAAAACACCATGTCATTGCCTGCACCAAGAGTAGATGAACTCCCCAGTGTCCATAGGGCGAAAATAGTAAACGAATCTCCCAAAGCTGCAGTCGGATACTTAACAGAACTAGAAGGGTACTTCAAGCAGAAAATGTTAGAGTCCGGGCCGAAAGAGACAATGAACCCAGACCATCTGCTGAAGTCAGAGCTACTTCAACTAGAGAAATTGAGTTCCGTGCTGATCAGTTAAAGAGTTATAACTTGATAATAGAGTCTCTCACTCCCAACTTGGCAGTGCTGAACAAAAGCACTCTTGCCATTGAGACCACTCAGTTGTTGTTGTTTGCTGCCCATTTGAAAGACAAGACCAAGGAGAAAAGCCAAGGTTGGACAGGCCTTAGGCATTAAAACTCAACTGCAATCGAGAGAACTTACTTTAAACCAGTTGGACGATCCGACTAAGGAGGAGGTAGTCTTTTATAATATGAAGACTTTACGCGATTCCAGTGCTTATAAAGGTGATAAAAACATAGCCAATAACATCTTGGCAAACATCCCTATGTTCTCCAGAGCCAAAGGCACTTGGGTAGACTGGTGGAATGAAGTCCGCCTAGCTCTAGCCAATTGCAAGGTTACTGATGCGCATATGAGATCCATAATATGCCAAAGAGTTACTGGGAAAGCAAAGGAATTCTTAAACAATTCCACTCCGGGATTGCTAGACCAACCTTATCCTACAATAGTGGGAGCTCTCGAGAAGGCATATGGCGGTGATTTGATGGGTTTGGGCGCGTTAAAACTGCAGAAAATATTGCAAGGTGACCTAGAGAATATCCTAGATTATTCTGCGCGTATCAAGAAAATTGGTATCAAGATGTTGGGCAAAGCCCCGAGTAAAATAAAAGTTTTACGAGTCAAGAACTCTGAGCCAAAAATCATTGCCAACCCTATGTTGGCCAAAGAAACTCTAAGACATGATTGTCAAATGGCTCAAATATACCAGATAATGCTGAGTCACTTTATGGCAGGCCTGCAGCCTGATTTCATAAAGAGATTCAGCGTTGTTCCTGTCATGTTAGAGCAGGCAATAGAGGCCGCCACTAATGTTGAGAAACTGAGAAAGTTCCAACAGATGGCCGAGTCCCGTAGAGTTTTCCATACTTTGGCAGTAACAACTAGTGTTAGTCAGACAGTACGCACTTGTTATAATTGTGGACGACCTGGTCACTATGCGAGTGAATGTAGAGCACGCGGCAAAATTTGGTCAGGTGTCAGTGTGAGTGGCTACCAAGGAGAGCAGAAAGCCTTGCCTCCCCCACAAGGGAGAAGGCTGATGCTTTCCCTCCCTGCAGAGAACAGGCTTCTGCGCTTGGTCAGAGGATCCCGAGATGGGAGATCTCTGAGCCAAAGCAAAAGTCCTGATTCCTGATTGTCAAGCCCAGGTCAAGCCAAAGGCAAGGGCAAGGGACAAAAAGGCAAGGGACGGAAGGGTGCAAGATCACCCACCAGCAGTCACACAGTGAGAACGGATAGAATTATCCGGGTCCACTTTGCATTGAAGGAACAACTGGACGGCCTGCAGATAGAAGGGATCAAGGAGTTCACAGGCAACGAGTCGGAAAGCAACTGTTGACCAGACCTTCCACATCCCCAAAGCTTCCAGACATTCTACTATCTATATCAGTAACTGCTGTCCCAGTCAAATTTCTCATCAACACGGGATCTGAGGTATTGTTAATTTCTCCTTTGTTTGTCACTAGTGATTCCGTTACACGTACCCCAGGGATAACGTTGTCGACCATAGAAGATCAAAAAATACCCATTAGGGGATCCCTAGACGCAATCTTATGGTTCAAGGACCTACTCCTTGCCAAGGCAACTTTATTGATAACCAAGATAGCGGACAGAGCATTCAATGGTATTCTTGGGCATGATGTGCTTAAAGCTGAAAATTCCGGGATAAATTTTGGGAAGAAGCGCTTAAATATGTCCAAAGTTTGTATTCCTTTCTTTGCGGAAAGAGATAGAGGCTTTCACCTCTGTAAGGAAGTGCATAAAATCAGTGGACTGAAAGAGGCATCTTTTCGAATATATCTGGTCAACACTTGCACAATACCTAAGAACTCTCAGTCCGTCCTCTGGGTTAGACCTAGCAAGGACATAGGGCGCGCTTTAGAGGATTGATCCATCTTGGTCAATAATTTTCAGAACGGAGGAATAATTGTCGCAAAAAGTCTGTCAAAAGTGCACAAGGGGAAAATCTGGATATTATGCTTAAACGTCACCAAAAGGGATGTCAAGGTTACCCTGCGTATGACGGTTGGCATGGGATCTGTGAATGGTATCAAAATGGCCACCAGATCAATGACAAAATTGAAGAAAAATAAAAATTTTTACAACATCCAAAAATTCAGCAGCTAATTACTCTAAGAACAAGATACATGGGAAATTAGAGAAGGAAAACTTAGAACAACTCATAGACGAGAATCTGGAATTGTCTGAGTGTCCTTCTGAATACATTGAAATAGTCCAAAAAATGCTGCTAAAATACCGTAATGTGCTGGCAAAAAAATCAGACCAGCTCGGACTGTGCCCCATGTACGAGGCAGATATCCCCCTCAACACAGATTCTCCAATTTACACCTGACAGTACCCTATCGCGTACAAGATGAGGTCATTATTAGGAGAATATGTCAAAGATCTCCTCAACAACGAGATAATACAACCCTCTGCTTCTCCGTATACCAGCCTGACCTTAATGGTCAAGAAGAAGGATGGTGGTCAACTTTTGCAAGCTTAATGAGCATGTGATAACTGACCCACATCCTTTACCTAGAATCAGTCAGATATTTAAGGAATTAGGATCGGCAAAGTTCTTTTCTGTCCTTGATTTGTTTCACGGATTTTACAACATTAAAATTAGAGAAGACAAAAGGTGGAAAACCACTTTTTCCACCCTCATGGACCATTACAAATTTGTAAGGTTGCCCATGGGCTTGAAAAATAGCCCTAGCATATTCCAACGGTTAATGCATCTTGTGTTGGATGGATGTTTAGGATCATATGCGTACATTTATGTGGAGGACATAATGATCTACTCCAAAACAGCCAAACAACATATGACGCATTTGGAAGATATCCTTTGCAGGTTAAACAAATCCAGTTTGAAGATAAAGTTTTTGAAATCTCAACTGTTTAAAACACAGATTGAGTACCTTGGATTTTTAATCAGTAATGAGGGTATTAAAGTAAACCCCATAAAAACGGATGCCATCTGAAATTTCCCTACACCAAAGGACATTAAAGGCGTACAAGCTTTCCTTGGATTGGTAGGTTATTTTAGATCATATATCAAGGACTTTGCAACAAAAGCAAGACCCTCATATAGCCTACTAAAGAAGGACACAGAATTTAATTGGGGAAAAGAACAAGAAGAGGCAAAGAAATGCCTGATCAAATGTCTACTAGACACCCCAATCCTGTCCTTCCCCGACTTTGACAAAGAATTTATATTAACAACAGATGCTTCAGGGCATGCCATTGGTGCGATCCTGACACAGAAGGACAAAAAAGAGGTCCTTATAGGATGTGCTTCCTGAACTCTGAATGGAGCCAAATCTAGATATTCTAATACCAATAGAGAACTCCTTGCAGTCTATTATGGAGTGTCCCTATTCAGGTCATACCTGTGGGGACATAAGTTTAAGATCTGTACGGACCACATTGAGATCCCATATTTGGCCCAACAGAAAAATAGCAACAGCAGGAGAGCCATCGGATGGTTTATGGCCCTCAATAAAAACAAATGTACAGTAGAGAACAAAAGGGGGTTAAGCATTCCGCATACGGATGCTTTGAGCAGGTTCCCACCAGAGAAAGTGAGGAAATTATGCGCATATTTATCACCCGCATTTAAAAGAACGGACTTGTTGCCATATATATCCAGGGATCTCATTGCGAGAGAGACAGAGAAAGTGGGCAATGCCCCCACAGGCAAACAATACAGTAAGCAGGAGGGATTGATAATAAAGAAGGAGAAAGAGGGCTCACGTATCTGGGTCCCACCCTCACTGCGCCTGCGAATCATTGCTCTGTTTCATGATCCCCCGGCAATGGGACACAGTGGAGTGGACCAAACAACGTATGCGCTGAGGCAAGAATTTGCCTGGACTAATTTGGAAAGGGACATAGGCAATTACATCAGATCCTGCAAAATATGTCAAGCTAATAAGCACTACGCCCACCGAACGCCATATATGACCACAGGCATGCTGAAACAATGTTTCAAAGAGGTAAGCATGGACGTAGTGGGACCTGTCCCAAGCAGCTCAAAAGGAAATAGGTATATCCTAGTAATCCAGGACAGATTGTCCCAATGGATAGTCTTCACCCCAATGAGAGAGGCGTCAGCATTAACAACTGCCAGATCATTTCTGAGCAATTGGGTGTGCCTATTTGGGCCCCCAAAGAAAATATTAACTGAGAGGGGAACCAATTTTTTGAGCAGTATATTTTGGGACATGGCTAGGTTTATTTGAGCACAAGCGACAACCACCACCTTGTCTTGACCACAAGGAAACAGGCAAAACAAAAGAGCCCATCTCGAGTTGCATGAGTATCTAGCTTTATATTTGGATCCTGATAACAGGCAAACATGGGACAAACTACTAAAGTTCGCTGCATGGGTGCATAATTCATCAAAACACAAGGCTCTACAAGCTTTGCCTTTTAAGGTAGTTACAGGAACAAAACCTCATAATTATTGGGTCCCGATGTACATAGATAAAGCACAACTTGACGAGATTAGGAATGAAAGTTGAAAAGAATTTGAGGTTTTACTCAACCGTGCTCAAAAGGCCATTAGAAAAAATCAAGCGTCATACCTAGATCAAATCAATACCCACAAAAGGGGTGCCAACTATGATCTCGGCAATAAGGTATGAATAAGACGCCATGATGCTGCCACTTTTGTAGGCAGAAAATGGTCCCCAAAATACAAAGGACCATACATGGTCATTGACAGAAGCAACCCAGTTGTGATCAGGGTGCAAGATGACAAAAATCTGGAATGGACTGACGTAATTCACATCAGTTACGTATGACCGTATAAGATACTACGGTCTTCCCCAGTTCCCTCGCCAACACCTTCTGAGGAAAAGGATATACTAGAAGTATTGGATGACAACCAAACTGATGAGGCCCCAAAATGGAAATGGGAAGGCCCACAGGGTTCCAAAGAAAAACAGTGGGAGACTGACAAAGAAGAAGAAACTGCCTTACCAACTACAACTGGAGGAGAACACCAAAGAAAAACTTTGGGTTCCAAAACCATAAACACCCAATAGATAAGCAGGCAGTAAAATCCATCTGGAAAAAGCAAAAAGAATCTAGAGAAAAACAAGATTCATCCACTTCTCAGTTCAAACAAGAAGATTCCTTTGTGTCAGTACCTGATCTAGATGCTGCAGTAATACCCGCGTCCCCAGAAAGAAAATCTGGATTATTTCAAAAGACCAAAGAAATATTTGGAGAAGTCACTGATGAGATAGGAAGATTCTTTGACACCACGACAGATACTCTACCTAGTCTATCCAAAACTGTCCTTCAGAAAGGTCCACCACCTGCCTTGAGTACACCAGAGCTGATGAAGCAACTGATCACAGGAAGAGGTGAAGCAACACCCAAAAGAACACCTGAAAGAATGCTACAAGGAGAGGTAGAAGGCGCAGTTGCTTTAACTCCGAGACAGATAAGAAACAAAGAGAAGTGGAAAAAGTTCAAGGAAAAAAGAGACAGCAAGAAAAAGGATAGAAAGTCATCCACACAATCTAGAGATGAGGAAGAGGAAGGTGAAGCAGCAGAGGAAGGAGATGATGTAGGAGAAATGGAAAGAAGAAAGGATGACAAGAGGAAGAGAAAATTGGATTTAGACCCAATGCATCATCCCTTGCTACGTCATTTGGACTCGGACAATGTGTTGCCAATGAGGACAAAGCCAAAGAAAGAAACAAAAAGCTCATGGCTACAACCTCTGACAAGGCAGCAAGCACGCATGGCCAAACTAGTCGAGGCCAAGTGAGCCTGAAAAAAGACAGAGTCCCCAAAATAATGAATAAGGGAACTGCGCAATCATCAGTACACAGCCTGCCGTTGAAGGATAAACATTGTTTTCAACACCCACTAAAATTATGGAAGTGTATAGAAATTTTGTGGAAATATATATTTGTATATTTATCCTGGATGTGTCTTATTCCCTCACAATCAAGGAAATCCCCATCAACTATAAAGGTACATCATAGAACCTGAACAGGTTTGACAAAAAGTCCCCCATACGCAACTTTCCAGGTAGCGTTGGCATTGTATTGGAAGAAATGTATCCGATATGTGTGCCAAATAGCTATTGGACGTTAGAATCTTCAAAAGACGTGGGAGAATTGGTAAAGCAATCTGACATCATTACCACTAAGATATTCAATCATGTTGAAAGTAATGTCCCACCCGGTGAAACAATCATCAGTGCATTGTTTAGTTTGCTGAAAACCAAGAATACAGATTTGGACAATAGAATTAAGAATCTGAAACATAGAATCAAAACAGAGCCTAGAAATTTTCTGAAGGATGTGACATTTACAGGATTACTCCCTATTTTACAACGGAGGAAGGAAGAGATAAAATGTACCGTGGCACAAGAAAAAAGAGTACAGTTGTTGACTTCTTTAAAATATCAAGTAATAACAAGCAAGGTTTATAAGAATAGTATCAGTTTAGCCAGCCAAGTGGAACAAGCTAAAACTAATTCAACAAATTCATGGTTTCTAACATTAAGTTTGGGTTTAGAACTAGACCAAGCAAATGAAGTTATATCGTCCTTGCTACAAGACATCAATTGGATACATAATTTCCATTTCCTGAATTTTTTATATTATGACAAGTATGTGAATACTGCACTAGGTAAAGTGTTGGAGGCAGAAAACAAGCCACCAATTCATGTGCTGCCAGTGCAAGAATTATTAACATTAATAAAATCGCATCTGTTGACAATTGGAGTGATGGATGGGTGTGGAACAAATGAAACCTGTCATTACAGGATAACAACAATTGTACCAGTAATTAGGCAACCATAAATTTTGGATTTGTTTAAGGTTCACAGTGTGCCAATTGCAGAAGATACATATATGGGAGCGCCTAAGTGGCACAAGGTAAACTTGTCAGAACCTTATTTGCTTACTCAGGGTGCTAAAATGTTTGCTTTACAAGCTAGTGAATTACCCTTATGTTTACCGCAATATGGCCATGCATTGTGTAAACTCTGCAAATTTTCCAGACCTACTGTTTACAAAGCAAATGATTGTGTTAAATTGATTCAAAATGGAGATCTGGAATTGACAATCAAAAGTAAATGTCCTTTGATTGAGACTAGAGTTCCGGAAAATACAGTTATACAATTAGATGCAGATGAATTCGCCTTTATAGATTCAGATAAGGGGCGAATTATGCAATATTGTTCAGAAGTTAATGCTCAAGCATCTGAAAATACGTATAAGTTGCCATATTCCGGTATTATTCAATTCAGACCTAATTGTCGTTATACTGTGATTAATGGGCCATTTTGTGAAATGACCCCAAGGTTAGAAAACATTGAGATACATGCAATTAATGAGATCCTGGCTAATGTCCCTGGAATTAAATCAATTTTTGAGGACATTAGCAAACTACAACTGCATTTTTGGGATAATGGTTATATTTATCTCCTTGTTTTAATAATATTACTAACGATAATTCTCATCGCGATTGTATATTTTTGTTTTGCAAGGATATGGTATGTTTTGCAGAGAAGAAGGCGTTCAGAAGCAATAGATTTGAACAATATGTCTGTGCGTGTTGAATTGGTTACAGAATCTATTCGTTCCTGACCCGCACCAAAGTATCCCCAGATCCGCATGAACCCTTCCACCGGAATCCTTTCTTTGAGTACTAGCTAAAAATTGACCACAAAACAGGATTTCTCTCTGAACAAAGCTCATTTTTATTAATTCCCTCCTAATGGTTACATGCCTATTTGTCATCAACCAAACAAAATTGTCAGAACTGACATTAACCGCGGAATTTTGAGCTTCTTCCAAAACAGATTCAAGATCAGAAACAAAATCAGCAGGAGGTGGAAGCAGATCAGGCACAATGTCCAGGGAGATCAAGTTGGATACCACTTCAACCGACGATTGCGGTGGTAAAGGAGATGACGCTGGAGTTGTCAGGGGCATTAAGATTCTCCACACCTCCTCCGCTGCCCTCAGGAATGGCAGCAACCAAGGCTGAAGGCAGAAAACAAAAGAAACACCCAAGAAGCCATGCAATCATGCAACTATGGGATTTTTCTTGCAGCTAAGTCTCACTTGGTTTGAAAGTAGTCATACACAGAATGCGTGACCTAATCGTAGCAAAACCATCCTTTATTTTGTTTACTGAGGTCTCATGCACGATCATTGGTTTAGGGTTTAGATCTTGCATCTCAATTTCTTCAAGGTCTTCTTTAATTTTAGGTTTTGACTGATTTGGTTTTGGACAATACTGTTTGTAACAAGTGATAGAGCAAAAGGATTCATGCAAGTACGTGCTTTAGAAACAGAAAGGGTGCAAAAGGAAAATAAATAAAGTACCTTTTTCCTCAGACAATAAGCAACCCATCCTGTCACCATTCCAAATGCCGTGATGGCTAGGCCGCTTATCAGCCCAATAGCCCAGTTAGAAAACAATTCTGTGGCAAACTCTGCACCCAAAACCGCTTTTCCCTCCAAAACCGTAATGGTGATATCGGCCTTGTCCCCAGAAACCAAGGTTGTCTCTGGTAAATCCGAAAAGTTTTTTGGGACCGACAACAAAATAGATGGTTTTACAGTAGCTACAGAAGAATTAGAAAGGTTAATTTCCAAAAACTTCAAGGCATGCCTATGATCCCTTACCAGGGACGGTCAAAGTTTGTTGATCTGTTGCAGCAGGAGAAAAGATGGTAGCAGCAGTAGACGTCACCATGAACATCCCGAAACCCGGCACTGGAGCAGATGTCTCCGTATTGACTTGAAGAGAAAATGGCACAGATGTTGCCTCCATCTGCACCAAAGTCACAGGCACCGTTGTTGCCGTTGCCACCTCTGGAGCCACCGTTGAGAATGCTGACACTGGCCCTACGTTAGAAACGTCCCTCACTGGTGCAAAGCTGATGCACAATTCAGCAGGATCAACTGCCGACGCAATAAAGTCTCCGTTGCACTGGGTTGGTTTAATCAGCTCCACTTTCTACATACAAGACAAACCTAAGACAACTGCACGAAGCCATCACCTTTTTGCTCAATATACCTTGATAATGAAGAAACTCAAGTAGCCGAAATCCAAGACAGGACCAGTCAAGATTATCCTGCCATCAAAATTGGATGCTTGAACTGCGTCTGCGTTGCATGCCTCTGAACAATGAAGGCAGCCATCTTGGACTACACATTGTCCTGATGACACATCAGGATGCATCACCAGCACAAGGAACAACACCATGACCGCAAAACCCATCATTGTTGTTTTAATTTCTGAAAAAGTTGTAAAGGCGGACTTAGGATCAGATCTGATCCAACTTTGTCAAAAAAAGTCCATGGGAAAATACCTTTTTGCTTGTATTTTGGAAAACGAACGGTGATAATCGCTGAAACTCGCAGGAAGCCTTCCTCACTAGACCTGAAAAGGGATGAACCGTTTACTTTTTTATTTTTTATCCGCGTATAGCGTAAAAATCAATCGTTATGTCAAACTGCGCACTCCAGATCTGCAAACGAAATTGCAAAATTCAACCTCAAAACCAAATTGAAACTGCCCAAAAACAATGGGAATGTGAACTAACATCAAAAGAGAACAAAACCAAGCAAAAAAACACACAATTTAAGCAAAATTTAACTTAGCAGATTTTAAGGCTTAAGGGGGTCAAGAGCACATACCTGAAAGGGGGTGTAAGGTGAACTGAGGATTCAGGCATAGGCATGCCAGACCTCTACAGCTTCCTGGTGAACTTGGAGAAGTTGGGGGAGGCAGATATGGTTGTTATTACCATTCTTATTGCTCCCCCATGAGAACGTTTTCCTGTGTAATGTCTTTCCGCATGGCTGAGACGTGATCAGAGGAGGTGTGGGAATCAAACAAAAATTCGATCCTTTTTCCTACTGGCTGAAACACTTTGAGAAAACTTGGTACGCAGGAGCTTTTTCTTGTTGACCACGGGAGATTTGTAGTCTTATTAATGACCACAACACCCTTCACTTTATGCGTGACCCTTTTAAGCTGATGTATTTCCGCTACGCTTGGCTGCACCTGGTGCGCTAGCAATTATATTTCCCAATCCCGTTGTTGACGGAATACTTTCCCAACCACGCTCACGCTTCCTTCCTTTGAATAAACGAAGTGTGATGTCCCTGATCCAAATCAGTTTCTATGCGCGTTCTTTGACCTTGGCTGGCCAAAGCTACGTATACAGGTGCATTTTATGTTGCATTAAGTTTACCGCACCAGACCTTGTCCGAACGCCAAGTCTACGCCACTTTGCTCTGTATAATTTTATTGTATTGACTGTGTGTGAAGGTATAATAAATAATACTTGAAGATACTCTCACGGAGTAACTTTTGCGTTTCCTTTGAAAGTCGCGGAAAACGATTTAAATCTCCGATCTCCTTTTTCCTTCAACTATAAGAAGTAGCTCTCAATGACTGATCATCATTGATCACCCACTTCTGTAAAATAGTTTTTGGATAACATGCCTTGAGGTTTCTATGTTTTCATTCATACTTTTTTGATAACAGCGATTGAGAATTTGACCAAGCACCATCGCCAACTTCATTTGAAAAAAGATGCTTTTCCTGACGTACAGTATGAATTTACATCAAGGGATTTTCATACCCCGCGAGATTTTCGGGCCTATGGGATTTTCTCGTGGGAACCACACAGAGAGGCTTCAGCAATGGGACACAGAACTACAGGAGATCTCACCTATGGCCCTGGAGATGGCCAAAGTGCCCATGACCCTCCATGTCCCGTACACACTCGTCACACAACCACCCGCTGCGTTGATCCGCGCCCTCTCTGACTGCAAAAAAAAAAAAGAATTGGCAATGAAACAATTCCAACCAGGACACATTAGTAGACGAATGGATTCGCAAACCGGGTCGTTGGGTCTGTGGGGGGGAGTCCACAAAATATGAGATCCGCCATTTCCATACAACATAGCTTCCGAGTCTCCCAACCAGCCCAAGTAAAGCTTCTTTTCCCGCACGACGCAAACCAGTCCCGTGCTTCCACCGTTGGCGCGGAACTGAAACGAGACATTTGCTGGAATAATCACTCGAAATTGAACACATTTGGTCCAGCTCCTTACACGTTCACAGAAATCCCGGTCTGTCTCAACGAACGCTTTCCGAATAGGTTCCGTGAGGTCACTTCCATAAAGCTCGTGTTCCACTATGTGCCTGTGCAGGTGCGACGCTGCAAATAAGGCTGCGTGGGCTCCACTGTGACCATCGAACACCCCGCAATACGCTGTACATGGGCAGTCCTACCAAAAATCAACCTGTGCATTGGCATCGGTGCTAACCGAATATGGATAAATAATCTATGCACTGCGTAAAAAAGGAAACAATAACGGCTAATACTATAATTCATAGCCTAAACCACTGGTCTGCAACCCGTGATCCACGGACTGGCTCTGGTCTAGCGAAGTGTTTTGCTGGTCTTGAGTAAATTTTTTTACACGTTGACAACGTGTGAGAAATTTTTTTGATAGAAAAATAGCAAAATAATAGCGGCATAATAAATTCATCATAGGTAGTCATGAAGTCCGTCATGGTATCTTCACCTAAGATTTCAAAAAGACAATGGCATTTGAAATTATCTGATGAAAGAAAATTGGCTTTTCTCCCGATAACACTTCAGACAAATTTCCACGTACAGAAATTAATCATTTCCAGAATTCTTTCAGAGGAACCTCTTTTGAATCCCAGGTTTCAAATTTTTTGAAGACATTTCACTATAGCAGCTTCATTAGTTCTCAATTTTTGCAAAAAAGTACAAACTTTTTATATACCTGCCATAAAATCTTTCAAGGAAAACTTCATCTGTCTGCAGAGGTTTTATGAAACTTAGCCGGTCGCAGAAAATTTTTGGGGGATTTGCCAGTCCGCAAAAAATTTACGGAAATTTTCTGTTCCATGGGCCAAGAAAGGTTGGAAAACACTGCAATAAACTACCCAGACAGAACTAACCTGAAGTACCTCAACGCATGAAAAAAAATCAAGGCAAAACAAACACAATCCATAAAAATCAGAGTGGCGGACGCTCAACGGAAAAGGGCCATGAAAGTAACGCACATTTTTGCCAAACAAAGCGCTTAAATCCGGGATGATTGAAAGCACATCCTCCATGTGCGCACGTTTGTTTTTCAAGGCAGAAGACGAAAAGCTGATGTGGTCGAGACTGGTTGCAGTCGCACGTATTCTTTCCAAGCACCTGGCAACTGAGTCTTCTTTCCCGGAATCCACTTCGTCATCTCCAGCGCCCTTTTCGGCGCCGTTCATCTTCACATCTTGGTCTCCTTCAACGCGGAACCCCGGAGGCACACTGTGTCGTTTTAAGTCTCCACAAACCTGGAATATTTTCCTTCTAACTAGGTTCACCAACTTCACAACATTGTACCCTGCAACAAAAATCACGGTGTCTTGAAAATTCTCGGGCATCGAATGCATCAAAATTTGACGAAACCTGGAACGTCTCTTCTTCTCTCGGTCGGCGGTTTTTCACAGGGCTCCAGCTCCTCTGGTGCAATACTGGCACAAATTACGCCGGCCAACCAGGATACGATCTTGTCCGGACAAGACCTGTAAAATTCAGTTAAAACTTTTAAAAATTGTCCACATTGATTCATAGGCGGACAAAACCTGAATAATCCTGCAGAGATAAGGTTCAGGAATACATGAATGTTATACGATTCTCGAGATTTAAATTTCAACCCGAGGGAATCAATACAGATGAAATTACAGTGTGCTACACAAGCGGGACCCCGACATGCGGACGATTCGACCCATGGACATTAACCCGTGAAATGATCAGCTATAATATCTGAACAATGTCTCAGCATACTGAAATTTCTCCAACATTTTCATTAAATAGAAAAATATATTACGTTTCATCTGATAGGTAAAATATATACTGTATATGTGATAACTCTTGAACAATAATTCCTTGCTACAGCAGGTCTATGAACAATAATTCAAAATACTGCACCGTATTTCTTCGCACAAACCTACTCTCATTCATAATCCTGAACAGACGAATTTTATGCATCTCATTTCAGCGGTTTTTCCATCAACTGTGCATAGCATGGAAATGAAAAAAAAAATGAGATCCCCAAAATTAGACTGTTTTGGATTATAACTGTGTATAGTATGAAGGTACATGCGCTTGTTTTCTGCTTTTTGGACGCATTTTCATGCCTAAGGGCAGATTTTGTGCGGTTTTCTTCTGCACAACTATTATTTGCATCTTACAAATTGGAAAATAACTTTTCATCCAATTTTTGAAAGACTTTTTCCAGTTTTTTGCCCAACAGGAGAAGTGATTTTCTGATTTGGTCTATAGGAACATGTCATCCCACATGCGGTCGTTCCGACATATGGACTCAATTTTTTTCTCATCATCAAGACGGAAAACTAGAACATGACGCACATTTTCAACATCAGCAAGCGTCAGTTATTCAATTGATTTGAATACAGTATTTACTAAATTGCAGAAAAATATATTTAAAATGTTCACTCACGAGCTTCGCAGATAACTGATCACCAGCCACCTGAGCTCATCTTGCAAGTCGGTTTCCAAAATCGACAAGGGCTTACGAAACGAAAGCAAGGGATTGAAGTCAGTTGAGCTAAGCAAATTCGTCAAGAATGTCTCAACAGCGTCAGAGTCCACGCTTCCGTCCGTTCCTGCACTTGCCATGACTACACAAAATTTCTGCAAGATACAAACTTCAATGATCACCCACGAGTTTCTCTTCCAACCATTCAGGCAAACTGAATCAAAATTTCAAAATATGCGCATAATTTATTGGGCCTAGGTGAATTAGACTGGTTGTCCAACAAAAAAAAAAAAAAAAAAAAAAAAAGAGAAAGAAGGGCATAGGTAAATTAGACTGGTTGTCAAAAAAAAAAAAAAAAAAAAAAAGCCGTGTGAAAGTTCAAGGCTGAAGCGCATACATCAGCTGTTAGCTTTCCACAGGTCACGATGGACACTGACGGAAGTGAACGGCCCAACCATTCATATAAACAAATCAATAGAATCTCGGAGATTCCAATCGCTCTTCCGCTCTCCAGAATATAATCAGCCGGAGGAGACAGAAAGCAGGAAAATCCAAACCCTGCCTACGTATTTCCTGGGTAACAGAGAATAATTCCACCTACAAACACTCATTGGTCCACCCTCCCCCTTCCCCTCTGCAACCCAAAAAAAAAAAAAAAAAAAAAAAACAGAGCCCCGGGAGCAATGTTGACGTCAGGTCAGCATGGGTTTTTAAGGACTCGGTGCTGACGGAAGTCATAGACTCTGCGGCAGAAGAACACCCTGTCCGGTGGCATGTGTGACTTGGGTAGTGACTCTTGGCGCGAGTACGGCTCGCTCGGCTCTGGCACCACCGAGTTCATGAAAACTATTCCTTCTTCTATCATCTTGATCACTGCTCTGTACCTGCAGGGAACAATTCGATCATCAGCAGATGCCTGGGCTGTAATGCACAACTTTATTTCATACGCAAAACCATTATGCTCTACTTGAAGCGATACTTCATGAAAGTTCATTTCACAGTACGAAGAGCACATTGTCCATGAAAAAATGCCTATCATTGATGAAATTTTGCACGCTTCCGAGAGTTTCACAAAAAAAAAACTTTGAAAGTCGATTCAAACATTGAAAGCAGTCCATCAGATAACATAAGATGCTCCCTTTTTTGAGGAGCACTGTGATGCTAAATATTTTCTATTCCCGGATTGCTGAAAGATGCGGGGAAAAAACCAAGGGTACAAAAACTAGACTTCACTGGATAACTCATCCCATCATATGAATTATGATGGACCTACAGTATCTTTTCCCTTCCAAGCTACCTAAGGATTTAAAAACTGATTAGCAAAGAAGTTTCGCGTTCCGACGGAAGTGCCAAACATGATTAGATTTCTTGAGGTGCTCCAACCAAGAAGAAATTCAAATACACTGCAGTTGAGTCACCAGTCTCACCACCTGATCATTTCTGAAAAATGCAAGGAATGTTTGAGAACGACCTGGAGAAAAGTCCAATATCCGTTACAATGTCATCAAATCCCAAGGTAACTGTGAGTGGAATTTCTCGTGGTCATTACATACACCGGCATTAATCAGGAAAACGTAGTATTTTTCCAGATCGATTTTATTTTTAGGTACAAAGTAGTGGATTTTCATCGTCAGGTACCTCTTAAAAATCTCTCGATTTGCTCATTTGTGAGGATGAATAAAAAACTTTTTAAGCTTAAAAGAAAAGCTGGTTTTCAAGGGAATGAAGCTTTCCTCAGATTTGAGAAGTCTTCAGGAGTTGCCAATTTATTTCGAAAAAGAAATACTGCATTCTCAAACAATAACAGCATTGGAAACCTCATTAAAACGCCATTCGTCAAAATGATTGATAACTCAAATATGCTCCTGCCAATTAATATCGTCGTCAATAGTTCACCAACAAGATTGAAGTTTCTGTGAAAGGTCTCCAATAAATAAACAAAAAAACATACAAACACAAAGACGACATAATTTACTTCTTGGAACATCAGGAAGATACAATTTACGCACCCCAGGATGATTTTGATTGTTTTCTGGAAGAATAAATATTCCATTTCCTATTATACTCGATTTTCATATTTTTTAAGCTTTTTCGATGAACCACCAACCCTGCTAAACCGCCTCAAGCCTCCCAAACAAAAGGTAGCGGCTTAACGCGGTTTGACTGTCTTGAAGTTCCATTGCAGCCCAAAGAACTCAGAAACAAATTGAGATTTCTCAAAGACAATGGGCAAGCAAGGAAAACTTGATTCTTCACCACACTGACTGCCTCTGAAGTCAGATAGAATTTGATTCGCAACTTTTTCAAATAACCCTCGCACACGCTACCGAAAAACGCAGTACTGTTCACTGGAAAATCCGGAAGTTTTTGACAAACCTTGAGTACTCATTGAAAGTGAGAACATAGCACTTGTCCTCAATGCAAGCTGGCACAATGACATCGCAGTGGCGAGAAGCAAAAACCTCATTCGCATGCATCAACGGGTTCCCGGACGCAGACGTCTGCTCCTTTCGGTAGTACCAAAGCACTGATACCATCATCTCTCCTGGAAACCACAACAAAAAACAACACGATTAGAAATGTGAGGATTGTCTTTCCTGGGCGATAGAAACACTCACTGTCTCCGGGACTTTCCCAAAGTGCAGTGACTTTGGCGACAAAGGGCAGGTCAAGTTTGCGGGTTCCGGAGCGCAGGAGGATGCAGTCGCGGACTCGCACCACGTCCCCTTGTTGGTGCACTATTGCTTGATAACACTTCCTCATCACCGGGGCTTGATCTCCCTGAGAATAATGACGTTCTACATCAGACACCCACTTCAACGAAAGTAGAAAAACCATCCGCGACCACCTTCAGATAAACAAGCCCGTCTTTGGCTTCACCACACCAAGCCCACCCATTGGACCACTTGGGGAACTGAGAGTTCTCCGCCACTGGCTGCAATGCAGCTGGAACGTCTTCCTTCACTACCTTCTTTCTGGGCTTCTTGGAAGGTTTCTTGGCAAAAATGGGTTTCGGAGACTTCTCTTTCAGCTTTGGCTTTCTCACTGTAATTCCATTGCTTTTGAGAACATCAATGACTGTTTCTGTTGCTTTCAGTAATTGTGCATGGGAAGAACGGCCTGTTTCTTCTACTCGCTTCGGTTCCGGACGGAGTCTCGGTTTTGGACGGGACAACAACAAACTCCCCTTCTTGGGAGCTACGAAACACGACGAAATGCGTAATCAGCATCCAAAAGAGATCCACGATCCACCTAGCTGTATTTTCTAAAACCTACAGGACCTCCTTTACGAGCCATATCTCCTCCACGCTCGCGAAAGATCTGCGAGTCCGAATTACAGTACTGTACATCAGTTCTTTTACCATCAAAGCCCATCACTGACTTCTGCTAAGTTGGGAAAGGTGTCGCCTGAATCGTACGAATGACCGAATATACTCGATCTCATTGAAACTTGAAAGAAAAACGGGCCTGAACTATTCTGATCAAACCCTACCAAACCGGGAGTAACCCAAGCTAACGTACATAAAAAAAAATCAGAATATTTGCAAAATATATGTAATGGCCATGAAAATCATAACGTCGCAGACACTGAGCTTCACAATTACAAAAAAAAAGCCGGTTATCTCACACGCACCACCGCATGTGGTTTATTTTTAATCGTAAGAGGGGAATTCATTGCAGTCTCTAATGAAAAAATGAGATTAACCGGTAGCAGGTTTTTTGCCAGGCTTCCAGTCACAGCGTTTGTCAAGGTTGACGGCATGGACGTCGACAAGCACGCCATCCTTTTCACTGGCGAACAAATGGATCCCAGCTGCAGCACCCATGGCTACTCGGAAGTTGCGCGTTGCAGATCGGGGTTCGGAGGATTTCGAGGTTAATACCTCTGGGCGTGGCGACCGATTTCTAACTGGCCCCCTGCTGCCATCACTGCGGGGGCCAGTAGGCCCGTTTTTTGGAACCTTCAACGAAGAAATCTCACATGGAATTACGAAATATTTTTTCAGAATACTGTATACGCGATCTTTCCACTTCTTAGAAGTCTCATCAGATATGAAACAGCTAACATATACTGTAAAGCACATGGAGAAAACAAAATCTCGAGAAATCAACAAATTACTCTTCATAAATCAATTTGGAAATTCGAGGAGATTCGGCTTATTGAAGACCCCATTTGAAATACCTGGGAAAAGGTTGGGCCGGGCTGAGGCGCTGGTGTAACAAATGTAACTGTTGAACTTGCTGGCATAGCTGGCTCAGGTGCAGACACTTGTGACTGTAAAGAGAAAACAATTTCTCAAATACTGTACGATCATGCCGCGAATAATTGGTTAAAAACTGAATTAAAATCGATTCAACTCCACAAAAGTACCTGAAGGTCCACGGACGAGTAAACAAACTGTACGAAGAGGAAATATTTCCGGGGATCCATAAATTACTTTTTTTCTTAAAAACGCAGAAAGCATCAGAGGTATGGACTGATAATACTGTGGATGTTGCTGAAGATCGCCAAGCAATGATACAAGAAACTTGCAAAGCTGAGTCGGACAAGAATTGATTTCATCAAAGGCGTGAACAGTTTAGAAAAAGTCCGATTTTGTCACGCAGTTTTACATTTCTGTCAAGTGAAGATACTTTTAGAATGCATGCATAAATCATCGAACAACGATTGCCATTACTTTGGTACATTACATATTTTCAAATGCTCCAACCGAATTTTCAACAAATGCTCCAGGAGGTCTGATATCCCTTAGTGTAGCAGACTCAGCATGTCTGATTTGATCAGTTAATGCGATCCCACCACATTTTTTTTCAAGTTCCAACGTTCAAAGGCATAATTTTCGTTCGACTTCAATCCATTCACGGAAAAAATACTGTGAAACCAATCGTGTCACATTTTCAAGTCGGCAGATCGATTTAGGTTAATATTGTCACAAACTAACCTTTATGCGATTTTCAGCACTTATCTTGCGGAAAAAAAAACAACTTTGATCTGCCTTTTTCAACGCATGACACACTTTCTAAATCTGTGTCCTAGCGTGGGCTAAACCCGATCAAGTTTTCAGTCAACCTCTGCATAAAAATTCGATGCCTTTAGTCGGATGGCAACATTTACGCTCATTCCTTTCTTTTCAAGTCAAAACTATCAACTTCGTATTCGTCATCGATACAAACTTTCGAACGCAGCAGTAAACGTTCTGCTAACTAAAAAATTGGGGGAACCGAAAAACTCACTGTCTGGGCACCAGAGGATGGTGGCATCGGACCAGTGGAGATCCCTGCGGTTGGAAACGGAGACATTCCGTACTTGTACAACACTGGGCGCGCCATGACAGGTGAGCACCACGGTCCGAACTTGGGCACTTGCCCGTAGGGTGTTGCAAAAGCTGACAAAAATTGTCCCGGCATCTGGAAAAAATAAAAATAAAATATAAAACCACTCACAGTTCCGTTCAACACTGGTACAAAAAGGTGTTTCTCAAAAAAATAACTCACTTGTGCGTGCAACGCATCAACAAATCCAGCCTGATAGTACGACACAGGGGGATGCCAGGCAGTTTGGACACCCTGCCAAAGCGGGGCTGCAAATGGGAACACTGGCTGGGCAGCCAGAGCTACATAAGGTGCCACGTGGGCACTTGTAGACGGCTTTGGTGCAGCAGTGACGTGCTGGGCTACTGGTTTCACCAAACGCCCTGGCGAGCTTGGTTCAGACCGCGGCGACGTCGACGTTGAAGGCTGTGACGTCCACTCGTGCACAGGAGCTGAAGCCTCTATCATCGGACCTGCTGGCTGGAAAACCTCTGCAAAACCGAATACAGTAAAATCTCGTCACAACAAACTTCTGGGACTTCAGAAAAATGTGCTACACAGAATAATTTTTCATGAGATTTTCAAATGACTGAAAAAATGTTCACATCAAACATGCCTATAATCTTTAGATCTTGCTTTCCTCGCATGATCGGATTTTTTATTGTTGTTTAAGAAACTGGGAGATCTGAAAAAAACAGCGTCAATTATGCATTCCATCCGTAGCAAAAATATCTTCATTATGGGAGGATTACAAGTGGAACCACTTGGAAGCACATTTTTCATGAATCATAGCTTCCATCCATGCACAAGAACCGGCCAGTTTGAAATTTCTGATCTCAAATATGACTGTGCCTGCCTTAATCAGGAAATTTATACTTGGAGAATATATCGAACATTCCTCGAAAAAATGTTCATTTTTGAATTGGGAAATTTGCTACCATGAGATTGTTTCAACATGTGCTCCATGCATGGGCTTTCTGTCAGGACTCGAGGAAAAGTTTGTCATACTGACTAATTTCGTGCAATGAGATTTTACTGTACATCCTTCAGAATTGATGAAGAACCATGCTTACACGCAATAACGAACACTCGAAACCCGCTTTCTACAGGAAATTTCGCGAGGAACTGGATCAAAAATACTGAATGTAACCAGAAGTACTTATTTGGAAGATAAAAATACCACACGGAATCAATGAGACACATCCGGGAACTACGCAGTAACTTCCGGCCATGGGCAGATCCAATACGGCCAATATTGACTTAAGGATACTCATGCTTCCTCCAAGACAAATACAGGTACTCCATCAACCCTAATTCCCCTCCTGATCAAATCCTTGCGAGCCAACATCTCCACCTGCACCGCGAGCGCCGGAAAATCAAAAAATTAATTTCCGCCACATGCTTCCCTCCATCATTTATGTCCACAAATCAGCAAAAGTTTTCACCACGTGTTCAACCTTGCAAATGAAAACGACACCTCGTGAAAAAGGGAATTTTATCAAGTTTAAAAGAGAAAAAAAAAGCCTCAATCTTACTTTCCCAGGGAGGATGCCTTATCGCATCAAGGGCTCCTGAATACCATGCAACAAAATATACTTCGGCTATCACGATAGAACTACTTCAAAAATTAGCCAGCTCAAGACCCTGAAGCCAGTCTCATTTGAAAAATTCAGCTTCTCGAGAAAAGAATGATCGTGAGACGAACCTGCAGTGAAATGGGCAGAATCCTTCGGTAGAAGCAGGGGGTGTTTGCAGGAACTTGGGATCCCATGAGCCATGCCCATCATGGCGCCCAAAGGAGTGTACCCATCTTGTGCCACCATGCGGCACTTGTGCTCCATGTGTCTGTCCCAATGTACCACCTGTCCTCCCATGGGTAGCTGTAATTTAGAAATTGAGAATGTCAAAATTGAAAGGGTCCATGTCAATCCAACGCAATTATAATGCAAGTTTCACTGGATTCGGAAACAGATTTGTGGAACCAACCCCAGTCTTACAGCCTAGGATCCGAGACCAACATGAATGATGTACTCAACATACAGTATTTCACTCTTCAATGTATTCGGACGTCAGAATTGCTTTGCGTGAATTCAACATTCCTCGACAGACAACAGTTATTTTCAAGAACCCACTTTCGACTTTAAAGAAGTCTAACCAATTCAACCAAGACTCAAAATGTCCTTCTAGAGAAACATTCACGAGGATTGTCCCAGTTGGACGCGGTCTCTGATATTTCTAGAGTAGGAGTGACTGCAAAGAGAAAAAAACTTGAAATAACCCATGATGTTGTAAAAGTCAGGGATTTTTCAAGATTTTTACAAAATGTTTCAATTTACTGCAGAATAGTAGAAACTTCCCAGTTTTGGACAGGGTTGTCCGCCCATGTCAGAAGTTGCTGTAAATTTGTCAGACCAGCTAACAATTAATTTTGTTTTGTTTTAACCATCATCTAAAATGCAGAAAAGATTTGGATGAAGGAAACAGATTTCAATTTGCTACCTGGCCTGACACATTTTAGCACCTTGTGACATGGGTGGAAAGCTCTGGCTGTAACTTCAAGTTTTCACTCATCATGCAGTAAATTTGAACATTTTCCTTTGAACATCATGAGGTTTGTCGCGAATTTTTTTTTTACAATCACACCTACTCTAGTAATATAAGACGCCACGCCAACTGGGACAACCCGCGCACACTCATTTTCGGAGGAAAAAATCTCAGACTTGGCCACGAGACGAGAATAAATACATGATCGCAAGGTAAGATGGTACATGCATTCAAAATTCAGCCAAAAGACCTCAACTCCAATGAACACAGACACCTTCGCGGATCACTTTAATGCAATCGGTAGAAGATAGAAACAAACCTGGGTTAAATTGGGCTGGAAGACAGTCGGTGGTGAGGCACAGCCCGGCATCACATGTGGTCCAACAAGGGTTTGCTCTTCTACCACCGTCGACTGCCTCACTACACCATCTGGTAAAGCACCTGCACTCATACTGCAGCTCGAAGAATACCTGAAGAAATATTCAAATGGCGTTAGGTTTCGGCTTCGCGGAGACCGCAGGAGAAAATCTGGTCAACCATAAGCAAATGTCCTTCAATTCCATTATATGACGACTAGGAGTTCAACTGATACCCTTGAATTGTATTTTATTACTGTACATATCTGTGAGCACAACGCTTTCATCGTTAGAGCATAACAAAAAAGACCCAAACTCGGAGACCGTCTTTGTAAAGTCTAATCAGGCACAAACTGAATAATCTTTCAAGCGACTGATCGTTCCAATTGAACATGCTTGAAACAGACGAGATCAAGCCCGATTATGTTATCATGTAGAACATTCCAATTAGCCGAAGACTTCGCGAAAATTAAATATATTGCGTGGAAAACCTGAGCTATGCATGTTTTCTCCACTTGGAATCATGGCTTGTAAGTTGTAAGTATGTCAAGTTCAAAAGTAGGCAGACGATTAGCTGAAGTATGAATTTCGAATTATGCTCACAGCAGTAAAAATTGAGGTTATTTCCATGAAGGCAAAGGCAGTAAAAAAGGTTCATGCTAATTGTATTATTTGGCAAAGATGAACATTTCGAAATATCAAGACATTTTTTTAATTAGTTTAAAATGGTTTTCAATGCAATTCATCATGCAGAAAAGTGTCAAGGAGGGAGAATGAATGAAGATGATATACCGGAGTATTTCTCCAGGATGAAATCCAAAAACATTTTTGAACTAAAATACTGTATCAAGCAAATGGATTTCCCAAATTCTATCAATCAATAAAAAATCTTCCCCAATATTGGAAGCTGGCATTCCCTCCAGTGGGAATCTCAACCTCATTGGTTCATGACTAAAGAAATGAAGTCGTCGAGAAATACGAAGCAGAAATCTCAAGAGTTTCGCTTTCTATGACTGGGAAACATACTATGACGCTTCATATAAAACTGACCGAATCGCCTGGATCCTGGATTGCATGTACTTGGACCCCAAGCCATCCAAACTACCAGCTGCAACCGTTTCTGTGCGCTGTGCTGCGGCAACACAAGGTTTCCCATTGAAATATAACCCAGAAACAGGAAACGGGGATTCTGATGAATTCCCAGACGCTTCTGTCTTTTTAGCTGGCTTCTTTTTCTGGGAAACATTCGATGCTTCTGGCTTCCTTCGCTTTGTTGCTTCAACGCTTTCTGCTTCATTTACTTCTTGCCGCTCCGGTGACTTCGGCTGGAAAATATTTCCGCACACACACCACAAGTGAAACAAAAAGCACAGACCTGTCCGGTGAGTAACTGATAAAGGAGATACGCAGTCATACAACCTAAACGGGAAGGTACTGAAGAAAGCAATAATATAATTAATATCAAGAACTGTAATTATCTTTCACGCTAAAATTACCTGAAAATCCCCGTACGGTATAAGCTTCAAAATACAATGGGATCCCCACATACGGACGATTCGGCCTACCGTATACATACTTGGAAAGAAAAAATCCGGAGAATATCTCGAGAGTAGATACATTGTTCGATGTCTTTATAAATATTGTAAAAGTGTCGATTTAATTTTTCTAAATTTTGATATCTCAACAAATTGAGCTATTTATATTCACATATCCACAAAAATTAGAAATACATGTCATTACAAATTTACTCTTATTCATAATCGAAAACAGGAGAATTTTGTGCCTTGTTTCACGCACAGTATAGGTAGACATGTTCTTGTTCTTAGCTTCTTCTGATGCAAAAATATCAGATTCTACATGGTTTTCTTCTGAACAGTAATTTTCTGCCCCTTCCAGTTGGGAGAAAACGTTATTCAACTTTTTGGGGAACTTATTGACTAATTTTGAAGAAGCGGAGAAACGCGATCTGACATTCGGATAAGGTCCAAAGAACCAATTACCCCCCACATCTTGGGACACAACTGTATAGCATTACAGTAGCACTACAATACGGTCATAAATTCTTTAGCGGGGTGTTACGGTAACTGACCATTATCATAAAATCGTAAAAAGGGATACCTTTTTAGGAAGCGGAAACTTCTTCTTGGGCGGCTCTGCTGAATAGGAAGCACTCATGATCGCAGAGGCGTTCAAACTTGCCAACCGCTTCGTTACATGCTCCACAGGTGTCACCTATAAAATGGAAACCATGATAAATCCTGTGCTCCGTTTAATTTCACGATTCGACTTGCGTTAGGGTCTTTCTTGACAGCAGCTTTGACCGCTTTCGGTTTCGGCTTCTTCGGCACTGGCTTCAACTTGACAACTTTTGCCTGAGATCTTTTTTCAACGGTTACGCTTGCTGAAGACGGTTTGTCCGCACTCGTATGATCATTCTCGTAACTTCTCAACAAGCAATTGACCATCATACGGGCGTTCAAACTTGCCATTCGCCGGTTTGGCTTCCTCGTGCCACCTGAAAATGAGGTTTTGAAATCAAGGCAACATTCGAGGGCTGAATCACAAGCTTGAGCATTGATTTTGTCCACAGTAACCCACCAACATGATTCAAGATTTTCTGCAGGGTCTAAATAAAAACAAAGAAGCTACAATTAAAATTTTGGTGACAATAGGCATACTCTATCCAATATAATTTGTACACTTCACTCCCAAGATGATTTTGGTGGAATGAAATGTGTAGAAAATAGGAATTGTGCCATGACCACACTCTCAGCAGAACCAGAACACAAAAAAAGCTCCAACATTTCGTATGTAAAATCACATTATCTTGGAAAACAGTTGAAATCTTTCTTCTCTACTTTCACAAGTAATTTATATTTTTATTCAATAACTTTGCAAAGAGAATAAATCCATCCCAAAAAAAAATCTGCAGAGCTTGTTGCATCAAACCACTGAAAAAGACTACTGCAATAAGCTTTAAAATGTCAGCATCAAACTCTCTGCGCAAAGATGGGTATCATCTGGAACTACTGTAGAAATATTTACGTATAATAACAATTTCACGGACAAGCGGCATTAGATTCACAGATACCTGTCACCAGAAAGACAGGGCAAGCAAGGGCAACTGTCCAAGGCTCTCAGAAATTGTTATTGTACAGTACAGTACAGTCAAACCTTGATAAGAGGCCTATATTTTTTGGGTGAAGCTTGCGGCGGCTTATCAATAGAACAAATAAAAATACACTGCACAAACCTTTACAAAATATCTTATTTACTACAGAACCACGCGTCCTTCAATACGACGCGAAAGCAAACTTATAAATCTGAAATACGACACAAAAGTTCACACCTGCATTAAGGCACGCATCCCTTTTTAGTCACAGAGTCGCAATTTAAAAGAGATCATTCCTAATAATTTGTAAATCCTCAGTGCGATGGAGAATTTAATGCAGAAAGCATTAAATAGCCAATTATTTCAGCACCAAGTACAAGCCTAGATTTGGATTTCTTATACATCAGTTATCTTCAATACAATTGTTTTGAAATGGGTACAGAAATATCCTTAAAACATCAAAAATGACATGCACCTTAAAATTTTATAAAAATGTAAAAAATTTGTGCTTGCCTATGACGCACATCCTACTCTTTGCTTATGCGCATCGTACTTGAGTAAATATGGCCCGTATTTTTTTGGAACAGTAGAAAACTCTAATTTTTATACTTCATGATAAATCTAATATGATAAATGTTTCACCATATAATTTCAACTTCCATTGTCTCCCCAAAATTGCAGTTACGGATGAAAGATTTCATTGCGACTTTTGATCAGTCAATTGTTCTGCACAAAATTTCCCACGGACCGGCAAAAAACTTCTGCGGACCAGCACTGGTCTGTGGACCACGGGTTGGGAACACTGGTTCATACTACGAAGCCCCGCAGGAAGATCAGAGAAGCGAGTTTCGTGGCATGTGACAGCGCGAAAGTAGCAAAAGTAAACCCGTTGAAGTGGCATCGTCAAATTAAATTAAGATGGGATCACTGTACCTCATCAGCAGCAATACCTAACACGTTCCATTCGGATAAAATCATTGAAAATGCAGTGCAGTACAACCTACCCCTTTTATTTCGCACCACGGAATGTGATCGAGTTTGAACTTGACCAACGCTTCGGCCCGTGAGAAGAAATCCAATAATTTAATGCGGCTCACTGGACAAGTCAACATCGGATATGTTTTGCAACCCTATCTTATCGTACACACTGCGACATTTAGACGCAAGTTTCGTTCAGGCAAGGAAAACCAGGATGACCCGGAAAAAAATCGCAAAATGAAATGGATCGAATCGAAGCACAGACATTGTTCCAGACACTCACCAGAAGATTTTTTTGGAGTACTTTTCTTGGCCTTCTGCGGAGGGGGCTTCGCCGGCTTTTGTTTCACTGGTTTTGGAGGACTTTTCGGTTTTTTGGCAGGAGGTTTAGGGGTTCTCGGTTTAGACGCAGGACGCTTCTTCACTTGGGGCTCGACATCCACTTTCTTTGGGAGGGATTTTGCAGGCTTGGGTTTCACAGGTGCTCGTTTTTTCGGGGACGCCGAGGCTTTTGGCTTCTTCGCCTTCCCTTCATTGCTTTTCGATTTCGGATTTGATTTAGGACGTGTTTTCGCGGCAACTGTCTTCTTCGGTTTTGGTTTGGTTTCAATTTTCGTCGATTTCTTCCGAGGTTTCTCGGGTTTCTTCGGCGGCTTCCGAGTCGCCGCCCCGGATCTCGTTCTCTCGTCTACCATCCAGACATCTTAGCGCAATCTGCATTGTCATTCGGGAAGAAATAATTCATTTTATTAGCTACAGGATCTTGCACAGGAAAAAAACCGTAACATATCTAATACAACCTACACTCGCTTGTTCGACCGATGTTCATCCTTCTATATTTCCTCGAAAGACTCAACTCAGTATAGCACTCGTCCGAAAAATTTTACGAAAATGACTGAAAATCAGATTATGCCCACACGATCACAACAAAATACCCTTATCCCACAGCTCTAGATCCAGATTCCCAAGAGAGGACACTAACTCTCACACGACGTTAATTTCAGATAAATGTTAATTTAATCGATTGAACATACAGTTTCGAAAGTTCAGTCAACAAATTCAAAACTTGAATCAAACTTCCAAACTCACCACAAATCAAAGATGCTCGCCAAATATCGATTAAACTTTTCAATCGCTGGAATAGCGCATTAGAAGGATATATTTTCTGTCGAACCGCATATCTCGTATGCGTTCGACGCCGCACATGCTACAATGACCATCAGATTGGAGATAAAGCATCATGCGCATCGGTGTAACATGAGCATAACCTCACATAAACTCCAAGCCTTCAAATTTCGAGAAGTTCACATGAAGAAAATTTCCACGAGACCACATTTACTTCTGTGGCACTCGTTCCACGTACTTCGAGGGATGGAAATTTTTCTCTACTTCCGGTTGAAAATCGGCACTGAAGAAATTCCGCAGAACTTCGCCATTTCCACATCCGATGTGTACTTTACCGCGTTCATAATTTGATCACTTTAATCAGCACGCGCGTATCATGTGTTCGAAGAAAACTTCGCAAGCTTATCCTTAACGATCCAGGCGGAAACCTCACTATCGTTTCCCATGCGCGCAGCCATTTGTTACTCCTGCTGCCCTCTATCACCGAACTAAAAAAGCTCTAAACATTTAACCATACAACTTGATTCTTTGCAGGAATTTTCAGATCTTTACAATTTCAACTAGCTTCACATCATCAGATATGTTCAAACCCATGATTTCCACCGCCACATCATCCACGTTCGGCTCCTCAGAAGATTTTCTGTGTTTTATATCATCCTTTATAGTTTTATATTTAATAAAAAAAATTCCCAATTTTCCTTCCATTTGGTTTGTTACAATATTGTGCGACTGGTCTGTATATAGATGAGACGTTTCTGGTGAAAAGCAGGTTTCTCTGCTTTCCACACGAAAACGAACAGTCACAATGCCCTGTATCTGCAGTCTGCATATGCCTTCCCCATCATTGCTATGTGATGAGGATCCTCGAACTGCAGAACTCGTCATTCCTGCTGCAGACGAGGAATTATTGAAATGCTTTTTATGCAGTCTCAACAGCAGTTGCCCACACACAGAATCAGGGTTGAATATTTATTTTGAGTTTTTGTAAGCATGGACATTTTTGCCTTTCTTAAGGTTTAGACAACCTTTTGTAAACTGCTGCTATACATATACGTCAGTAACAAATATCCATGACAAACGAACAGTTTTGTCGCGTTCATTTGAGTCATTATTATTCCAGTTTGCATGGTTAGGTAAATACGTAGTGTATTTGACCAGGTTTTTCTGCGATCAGTTTTCAAGTAAACGATGAAAGAAATATTTAAGACATGAAATGGAGAACCAATCTAAAACACTGGCGGAATTCAAAGTGGAGACCCTCGTGCGTTTTAGAACTTGTATAAGAGTTCTTGCGGAAACTCTTCTGAGGAGCCGACCGTGGATGATGATGACCATGGGTTTGAACATATCTGATGACCTGAAACTAGTTGAAATTGTGAAAGGACTTGAAAATTTCCACGAAGAATCGAATTGTACGGTTAAATGCTTGGAGCTTATGTAGTTCAGTGACAGAGGGCAGCAGGAGTGAAAAATGACCACTGGCATGCTGGGACAATAGTGAGGCTTCCGCCTGGATGGCTAAAGGTAATAAGCTCCAACTTCGTCGCCAACGGAAGCCAATGATCGGCGGACGCGCGCGCGGGTTTGCGCATAACCTTCTCGTTCTTATCTCTCGCTATCTCGCTATACGAAGCCTCCGGTAACTCATATCTGAGAGGAAGGTGGTGTAGTTTCTCGCTGGAGCAGGAACGCACGCCAGCAACACTCCACACCACTGCACCCCCCATCCCCTCACTCCCTATCCTCATCACTCTCTCCTTTACACACACTAGTGATAGACTTCAGGGTTTGAGTTTAGTGCAGTGAAGGGTGTCACAGGACATCATGCTACACCAGTTCTCGTAAGGTTTAACATGCTGTGCAGTACTGTGCTTCCACTGCTAACATGCTGTTCCAGCAACCCTGGAAAGTGTTTCTAAGCACAAGCACTAATATTAAGCTCATTAATCAGACAAGAACAGGCTTTATAGAAATTCATAAGTGAATATAATGCAATGAATGAGCAAATGTAGAAATGAGAGGGAAAGTGCAAGTGGAATGCTGCTTGATGGATGGATAGATGGCGGTATTGATGCAACACAGATACTACCAGTGAAATTGAAGAGATTTCCCATTGTAAGGCATTCAAGAATTTTGATCTCAGTTTGTAATTGAATTGTTCTGTTGGACAGAATGTGAATTCTCTGACATTTTTTTATGTATTGTCCAATGTAGAAGGCGTGTACAGTATAAGCTAAGGTTCAGGATCACAGAATGGTTTTGACAGACTAACAGTAAATGATTATGCTGTATGCCTGAGATTGAGAAAGGACCAGACAATTGCCCTCAGGGATTAAAAATCTTTGGGGATGTGCACAGCAGTTTATAATCTGTACAAATGCAGGGACAAAGGCTCCAAATGGAAAAATACATCACCTTACTCTTGAGGAAGTAAAGTTGAGGCTCTATTGAGAAAGGTACAATAATTCCTAAACCTCCCAACCCCTGGCACTTTCACAATTTTGTGATCCACCAGATTTTTATTCCTTCTAGACAGTTTGGAAGGAAAACCCAGAGACAATGTTACAATTTTGTAAAACTTGGGATTTTTGTACCTATGGTATTTTTCTACCCTGCAAGATTTTTAGGCTTACAGGGTTTTTGGCCTTGCAAGATTTTTTTCTCCTACCAGATTTCATCATGGAGGCACAGTGATAATGTGACAAATCTGACAGTGCATCATAGAACTCACACAGGAACATGATTTTCAAATGCTTGGAATTGTGGTATTTACTTACTACTGTATAAAAATCCAGTGAATAGCTCTGCTTTTTTTATCCACAAAAGATGTGAAAAATCAGATATAGTCATCTTTGGATGTCACAAAGCATGAAACCAGTCAATTTTAAGCATTTCTTGTGGCTTCTTTTTTATAGAAAAAAACCAAAATGACTCAAAACCCATGTAGAAAAAAACATATTTGGTTCACAGTGAAATCTGTCTGTTAAACCTGGTACATAATTTTTTTGGCCCATCTTGCATATAGACTGCTTCAATTGACTGTTATGGTCAACTTCATATTTGAGACTAGCAGTTTTCAAAGCATTTCTCATGCATTTATTGACCAGTGCTGTCCCTCAAATATTTTTTTGAATGCTTGGGTATGTAAGAATATATGGAATATGCACTGTCCAATTTGAGATTTGTTACTGAGAAACTGGATATGTCATACACCAGGGTGAACTGGTATCAATTTCATGGGAGTTTCAAGGAGCAGATTGCCAATTTTTACCCTAAATGTTCTTGGCTATTTCCTATGTTCTTGGTTTTCAAAATCCCACTGGTCCCAAAACAAGCAATTTGGAAGGAATGAAAACAGGGTACATAATGAAGTTGAGAAAGTGTATGTGAGAACTTTTACAACTTTTTCCGTAAAAAAAAAAGAATGGGGAAGTGGTATTGCCTCCTGCTAAACACAGGAACCTGAAGTGCCCAGTTAAAGACACCGGGGAAAATGGATGTGCATTTTCAATATTTGAATGGGAGTATCAGACTCCCGGGATTTCGTAGTTCCGTTTTTTTTTCTGCAGGAAAAGAAAAACCCAGACAATTGGGTCATTCAGACCCCATGGTCTGAATGACCCGATTTTTGGTTTGTCAGCATCAGAATTCCAACAAATAAAAAAAACAGGATTTTTGGGCTCTGGGATATTTTTGAGGCAGCCCATTGCCCATTTTTACCACAGATATTTACTGAAGTACCATTGGTAAGCCTGGGTCTTGCCAAAACTGTGGCGCCGGCCGCGCCGCGCCGCAAAGGCTTGAAAAGGTTCAAGTCCTTCTTGGCTGGTTTCCCACTTGGTCGATCTCTGGTACGCCGCATACGGGTGATGATGGTGCCTTCCACAAGCTGGCGCCCTAATCCCCATAAGCCCCTATTCCATTCATTGTCCCTGCCTGGTTGACCCTTTCAAACCCTAAAAAAGAATTGGCAAAAAATGCCCTTCTCCTGGCCTTCTGACCCCCAGATTCTTGTCTCTAATATGGGGATTTTTGTGGTAGCATTCTGGGGACGCAGGATGGGGAACAAGCATTGGAATAACTCAGTGAAAAACAGACAAGAATAAAAATCCTGTTTATACACTGCGTAAACATACCCACCTATGCAACTGGATTCACTCTAGTACTGCAAGCTGATTTGTCAATATATTTTAATTAAAATTTTGTTCTGCTAAAAACTTTGAAATGCAGTAATTTAAGAGGAAAATATTCTTCATTATCCACTTTAATAAGGCTACAAAATATTTACATGAAACAGTATTCCACTACAGAAAAGGCGAAAGAAAAACTCTTCATGATGATCCACTGGGCAGAATTTTCTTTTTTTTACATATTCATTTCTTAATGGCCTCTTTAACAGTAAATGAGGCCATTTTCCTCATCACACAGCTCTGATTTATAAATAATTGATCTTTGGATTTTGGTGTGATACTTTATAAAGAAATTCAATGCAGAGTTTGAAATAAATTTGCCACACATAAAAAACTGTATGGGTAACTTAAATAAAAAATTTCCAATTTCCATCCAACATTGGTTAATATTTCTCTTTTGCTGATTGCAAATTTTTTGAATGTTTAATTTGTTTTCCAAAAACTATTTTACGAAAGTTGTTGATCACCG
>CAJPEX010000562.1:1737-94496 GCA_905338405.1 Notodromas monacha
TTTGAAGCAACCCGAAAGTCCAAATGATTTGGGATGAAAATACTGAGAATCGCGCCTGACGGAAATATTATCCGGCGGAACGAATCCTCGGAATTTGCCTGATCCTGTGGGAAGGTCTCCTGCGAGAGGTTCCCGCAGGGATTAGATGTATATTTTTTGAATGAAGAATGCGCAACCGTCGAATGTTGAAGGACGCATCCTATTCCTCGGACTTCGCGAAAGCAGAAGAATCTCATTTGAGGTTGTCAACTCGAAGAGCTCGGAGCTCTGAGGGAAAGGAGGGTGGAATTTATTTGTAGACTTAGAAAAATCCACGCAAGGTACTCGACTCTTAGTGAAAGTGTTGTGCATACTTTTGCATTGAATGTGAATTATTTGCCACTGTATTGACTTGTACGTTTTTGATGTTTTTAATAGTCAGAGCTGTGGAATCGGAAAAACCGATAGGAAAAGCACTCCTAAAAATTATTGCGATTTGTTGGAACGTTGGAACATATATATCTACGATTGTGAATAGTCTTAAATCAGACTTCGTTCAATCGCCGCGATAGTCGACGGGCAGATAGGTCATCCACGTCATCATACAACACAAATCGTCAGTAAAGGAGTAGTCTACTCGGCCGCATCCTCCCGTCTACTTCCTGAGTCCGGCATCCTGCTTGGCAAAATCAGCAGACCGACTCGTCCGTGAGCATTCGGATGATAGCGCCCCGCACCAAAGCGGAACAAGGCGCCAAGTAAAATTGAAAGTATCACCACCCAGTGCAAACAGAGCAAAAACAAACTCTTTCATGGTCCTTCGGACCGGATGCTCTCTTGGGTTGGTCGGTAACTGAAGTGCTAAAAAAGAACTCTCGTGCTAAAAAAGACCTGTTGAGAAATCTCCAGGCCAGCTCGCGAGGCTGAAAGTCCTGAGTGTCGGTTTCAGGCCAGTCATCTAATAACGTAGAGACTGCAAAAGGTCAATCGTTCGTGAAAGTGAACCCGCAAAAATGTCCAACCTATCCAGGGTGGAATTTCGGAGCGTCGTCTCAGGCGAAGAAAACGCTGAAGAAACTCGACGCATCACCAGAAGTCATCAAGCGTCCTCAGCTGAGGATCGCCCTGCTAATGAAAGCGAAAAAAGGAGCCACTACTCAATGGAAAAGGTCCTGAGAAGGTCTACGGAACTCCTGCTTTCAGTAGAAGAATTTCTGGGTGAGTCGAGTACCGATCTTAAGCGTGGTAATAAACTTTTGGAACGGATTGATATTTGGATTGGTCATGGGGATAGAGGTATTGCAGATCTAAAAAACCCCAGTAAAAGTAAATCTCATGACCAAGGTATTGTTGATGAATGGGGTCGGACTCGAGAGAGTCTGTTGCTGCGCAAGCGAAGTTTGGGTAAATTTGTGGCTGAGCTGACATCAGCAGCCAAGCCTGCGCAGCAAGTTAACGTACCTGGGGTAGAGTCGATTGCGGCAACGCGCGCTGCCAGGATAGGTCCTGTTCCGGCGGAAAACCCGCGCGATATTGAATGTATTGCTGTTGATTCTCCTCGGGAAATGTACGTTGCGCGCGCTCATTCTTCCGCCAGTCGCGTTGATTTTAGTATTCCGACGCGAATGACGGAACCAAGCGCGAAAACTGTTAAAAAGCTGTTCCAGCTGATGTCTGTTAAACTCAAATTGCTTGAAGCCAAGTTAGCCGAGTTGAGAGCGAAACCGCTTGAGGAAGTAACTCGCCGGCAACTTGCGCGGATAATTTGTGAAGCGGATAGAATATTCGCTGATGAATATTATGAAGAAGCCATTCCAGATGGCGAATTTGAGCATGAAGACCTTGCCCTGCTTGCGGGGCGAGGCAAAGACTTAATTGACGAGGCCCAAGCTGTTCTCGAACGGCAAGGGGTCCGAAAATATGAAAATATTGGAAACGGACTGATTCCTGAAAATAGGGTCAGATCCGAAAATGGCTTGATGCTGAGGTACCTGGGTAAAACCGGAACCCGAGCACAAGTGCATGAAGAAGGGCAGGAGACTGGCAATCTCACTGACCCAAATGGGCAAAGGTCTGGCGAACCTTTTGACCCAGAAGAGCAGTCGGACGAAAGTTCGTCTGACTCTGATTATGAACCCGAGCACAAGTGCATGAAAAAGGGCAGGAGACTGGCAATCTCACTGACCCAAATGGGCAAAGGTCTGGCGAACCTTTTGACCCAGAAGAGCAGTCGGACGAAAGTTCGTCTGACTCTGATTATGAAAATGAAGGATCGGAGGCTTCCAACCTCTCGAGTCCAAAAAGAAAAGGAGCTGGCAACTCCAAAAATGATGATTTGAATGTTTTAACGAAAGTGGTCAGCAAATTGGCTACCACTGTGGGAAAGACCGCAAAAGTGGTCAAATATTCGATCAAAAAACAGGACGAAGGAAAGGTTTGGTCAGACCTCGTCTTGGATCGAAAAAAGTTCTCAGGAAGAACTATTGAATATCGGGAGTGGAAAGATTATGTCATCCACAATATACAAAATAACCCGAAATACTCTGAGACCCACAAACTGACCAAATTGAAATCATTGTTGGAGGGCGAAGCTCTCGATGCACTCACTCATATGGAAAATGGTGAGGAATCAATGAAATTGTCGTTTGAAATTCTCGATAAACGCTATGACTGTCCAACAGTTCGAAACGCGGAACTAACAGCTAAGATCACTTCACTAAAGCCACTCAAGTCCAACTCCCTGAAAGATTGGGACAATTACAGTTCCTTGATTGGTTCTGTAACGAGATTATATGCAATCAGCTGTCCCAATGAAGGGTACGGCATGATCATTGATCTCCTAGTTGCGAAAATGCCCGATAATAGCCGACTGGCTTGGGCAGAAAAAATAATGGACTTTGGGTATGAAATGGCAAGTCGTGAAAAGATCAAAATGCTGCATGGTTTCGCTGTAAGAACTGCGGATAAGTTAAGGCTATCGGGAATTAAACCTCGGGAAGAAAACGTTGCTGGAAAACCCGAGGGAAAATTTGAATCCAAACGAAAATTCCCCAAAGAGGGAAAGTTTGCGGTTGATGAGACCACTGAGCAAACTAAAGGGGCAAAATTCGAGCCCAAAGAACCCGAATGTCCAATGTGCAAACAAAAGCACTGGCTGAATAAATGCGGAGTTTTCGAAAAACTGGAACTCGAAGATCGGGCAAAAAAGGTGAGGGAGTTCTCTGCTTGTTTTGCTTGTTTGAGGAAGCATCGGAAGGGTTTCTGTAGGAGGCGGCAGCAATGCTCCTCTGAAGGATGTAATGCCTACCATCATCCTCTCTTGCATGGAGCAAAGTATGCACCCAAACCTGAGTCTGCCAAAGATCATGTGATGTCTATGATTGAGGTGCCTTATATGGCGTCCCATGAGACCCGAAAAAATCCATTCGAGACGCGTCAAACGCTCCGATTGGTGGCCCTCGATGTAAGAGGACCAAAAGGGGAAAAAAGGGTGACAGCCCTCCTCGATACGGGATGTGGAAGAACCACAATTGAAGCCAGTTTGGCAAATGAATTGGGACTAAAAATTAATGCAGCAGGGAAAGTCCACCTGCAAACGGCTATTGGCGTGGAAGAAAGATCCATGAAATGCGTGACGTTCTCCTTTAAAGGAGCTGGCGAGAACTGTTGGTTCAGAGCTGAAAACGCTGCTGCCGTAAAAGATCTGGTCACTCCTGAAGTGAACTTTGATTGGAAAAAATGGGTTCAAGAAAACCCTGAGTTTGAAGATGTGAAACTGGCTGAAAAAATTACTGGAAAGGCTGAGGTAATTGTGGGTGGAGACCAAGAGCTGTTAATGCTCGCCATGCCGGACACAGTCCGTTGGAATGGCCAGGTCTTAGCTTACAAGACACCTCTTGGCTGGACTGTAGCTGGATGCATCAATAATCAAACGGGCACCGTAAATGTGATTACTCACTATTCGGTGAATGAAATAAGAGAGCAAGACAAAGATCTGCTCAATGAATTTAAAAGATTCAACTCCTTGGAGGAAATGGGAGTGAAAACAAGAGCTGACGGTTTGAAACACGATCAAGCTCGAGACTTGGCTGAAATACGCCAAGATATTGAAGTGGTGGGGGGACGCTTCCAGGCAAAAATGCTTTGGAAGCCAAACCAAGTTTACCCCGAGTCTGTTCATCAAGCCGAAAGGCGAGCAGCAACTATGGCCAATCGCCTGAAAAAAGACCCAAAATTGCTGGCAACAGTGAGGAAGGGTTTTGAAGAAGACGTCGCAAAGACGTATATTTCCGAAATCTCAGAAAAAGAAAAATGTCGGATGTTGGCAGACGCATCTCATTGGGTTCTCCCGTGGATGATTGTTACCCATCCAGACAAACCAGATAGGCCCAGGAGAGTCTTGGACGCAGCCGCAATAAATGGCAGCGTTTCCTTGAACTCTACCTTGAGAAAGGGCCCCCAAGTACAACCCACAGTGACTGGGGTACTGATGAGATTCCGGACAAAAAAGATTGTGGTCAACGCAGATGTTGTGGAAATGTTTCCGCAAATCTTAGTTAGACCAGAGGATCGTTTGAAATTAATGTTTGTGTTTAAAGATCCTGAACGTGGCGACAAGTGGTATGTCAGTAACCGCCACATTTTCGGAGCAACATGCTCTCCAGCCATCGCCAACTGTTGCGTACGCAGAGTTGGGGAGCTGGAAGGGGGGGAGGATCCCTCCATGAAAAATATAACGACGAGATGTTTCTACGTCGACGATCTCTACGCCGGGTACGATACGGTAGAGGAAGCTCAGGCTAGCGTCGAAAAAATCGACAATGCCATGGCAAAATATGGTTTTGTTTTAACCAAATGGAAATCCAATTTTCCAGAGGCTATTGAAAAAATCCCTGCAGACAGAAGGGCTAAAACTACTGTCGAAATAAAAACAGGAGAAGGACAGGACAAAGTGTCAAAAGCTTTGGGCCTCCTTTGGAATCCTGGTACAGATCAATTTGGATTCTCTTGTCGAAAAAAGATAGACGAACATGGTCAGATCAATGAGAAAGGCAGCCTGACGGTAGCGGAGTATCTGTCTGTACTGGCTTCTCTATTCGACCCAAAGGGATTCCTTGGACCATTCACTTTCCAAGGAAAATTGATCATGCAAAAAATTTGGACAAACGCAAAAAATTGGCGCGTTCAGATAAGCCCAGAGCTGACTGGGATTTGCAAAGAATGGATGAAAGGCATTCTAAGGGTGAAAGAATGGGAAATTCCCCGCTGGTTCGGGTTGGACCCAAATTCACCCACAGAATTGCACATCTTTTCCGACGCATCTGAAAAAGGATACGGAGCCGTAGCATATTTTCGGCAATCCGGGAATGTGAAATTTGTGTTTGCCAGATCCAGGGTAGCTCCCACAAAACCGATCTCGATACCGAGAATGGAATTGCAGGGCTGCCTGATGGGCAAAAGAATGGCAGAAACACTACTCATAGAATATGAAGGAGAAATTAAGATCACTCGCATAATTCTATGGACGGACTCTATGGTGGTCCTGGGATGGTTAAACAACCTTGCCTCAAAATATGTCACTTTCGTGGCAAATCGGGTGGGGGAAATACAGGAATTCCTGGAGGGATCCTCTGAGGATCATCCGCCAGTTGAGGTACGTCATGTGCCGACAAAAAAGAACCCTTCTGACTTGATCAGTCGGGGAACATCTGCAGAAGAGTTGAAAGAGGCTTGGTCATTTTGGATGCAAGGCCCGACTTTTCTGAATGGCGATGAAAAAGAATGGCCTGTTCCCCCAAAATCTTTGGGCAAGGGAACAGAAGAAATGAAAACGAAGCACGAAATTGAAAGTGCATTTATCTTAACTGAAATGGAGGATGTATATCAAGGTTTTAACCGACTTTACGAGATCCTCCCCGCAGAAAAAAGAAAAGATGTCAACGAACTGCGGAGGGCTGAAACTGAATTAATAAAAAATGCTCAAGCCCATCATTTCAGTAAAGAGATTGAAAAAATTAAAAAGGAAGGGAAAAGCCTTATGAAAACTGGCCCCCTGTCCATGTGGATCGTCTGGATAGATGACAAAGGCGTAATAAGAACAGAAGGCAGATTAGGGAATGTTGTTGGACTTACTGCAGAACAGCTGTATCCAATACTTCTCCCAAAATCAGCGCCTGTTACTCGCCTCATCATCCGGGACGCACATTACGAAAATGCTCATGCTGGAGCTAAAATAACGCAAGCCGTCTTGAGAGAAAGGTTCCTAATTTGCTGCATGGCCAGAACTATCCGAAAGGAGTTGTTCAAATGCCCAGTGTGCAGGAATCGAAATCCTCTAGCGGTTCAAACGATAATGGCCCCCCTTCATGAAAACAGAGTGGCTGAAGGATCCCCACCGTTCTTTCATTGTGGAATGGATCACTTTGGGCCATATGAAGGAAAAGGGAAAAGCAAATTTTGGGGTTTGTTGTTCATGTGTATGACAACAAGGGCAATACACTTAGAATTGTGTACCGGGTTAAGCACAGAAAAATTCATCCTGGCTCTGTCGAGATTTATAGATCGAAGGGGAAAACCAAGAGTCATGTGGAGCGATTGTGGTACTGCTTTTACAAGTGGTGCAAAAGAAATCACCATGCTCCAGGAAAAGTGCGCCACTGAGTGGAAAACAGAATTCAGAACAAACCCGCCAGGATCTCCCCATTGGGGAGGATCTTGGGAAAGAATGATTAAAGAAATCAAAAAATGTTTGAATATATGCCTTAAAGGAAAACGCTGGTCAGCTGACGTGTTTCAAACATGTTTAGTAAAAGCTGAAGCAATTCTCAATCGACGACCTTTAGCTTTTGATGATGAAGGGAATCCTCTCTCTCCAGCAATGATTCTGAGGCCAGCTTCCTCCTTTGAGGGGAAAACTGAGCTAGACGGATCTAGTCTGCGTATGCTTCAGCATATCGCGGACACAGAAAAACAATTCTGGAAAAACTGGAGAGGATCCTATCTATTAATGCTAAACGTCGAGAGAAGCCACGGCAGGAAAAGGCTCACTCAGTTGAAAATTGGCGACACTGTTCTAGTAGACGAAAAAGGAGCAAACGCTTTTGTGAACTCTTGGTCAACTGGAAAAATTGTTGAAATTCACCCTTCCAAAGATGGAGTAATTCGAAAAGTCACAGTTGACACTCCAGAAGGGAAAGTGCTTAGAGGCACCAATAGAATATCAATAACTGAACCTTCAATTCTCGACAGAGATCCATGGAAGCCGACAATGCTTGTAAACGCACTCTCGCCTTCGGGGGGAGTGTGAGAAATTGAAGTTTCGAATAAGAAAAGGGTGTCCTGAATGGAAGGAACCCCACAATCGTCGCCTGTAGAAACCCTCAGTCATAAAAAGAAATACTGGTTACCATTGATACTGAGCAACCTCTTGATCTTGCTTGCTTATAGTATGAAAAGTTTTGTATGTTAAATACTCGTTTATAGCGGTTTGAAGCGGATATTTCGTGGAGAGGATCTCCGCGTTTTTATTTGGACAAAAATGGATTTTCATTGGGTTGCAATTTTATTTTGATGTGATATTTTGTAGCAACCCAAAAGTCTAAATGATTTGGAATGAGAATACTGAGAATCGTGCCTGATGGAAATATTATCCGGCGGAACGAATCCTCGGAATCTGCCTGATCCTGTGGGAAGGTCTCCCGCGAGAGGTTCCCGCAGGGATTAGATGTATTATTTTGAATGAAGAATGCACAACCGTCGAATGTTGAAGGACGTATCCTTTTCCGCGGACTTCGCGAATGCAGAAGACTCTCATTTGAGATTGTCGACTCGAAGAGCTCGGAGCTCTGAGGGAAAGGAGGGTGGAATTTGTTAAAGACTTAGAAAATCCACGCAAGGTACTCGACTCTGTTGAAAAGTGTTGTGTATATTTTTGCATTGTATGTGAGCAACTTGCCACTGTATTGACTTGTGAATTTTATGTTCTCTTAACAGTCAGAGCTGTGGAATCGGAATAACCGAGAAGAAAAACTCTCTTAAAAATTACTACAATTTGTTGGAAGCGATTTGAATAAACTTTCTGCTGTGAATAGTCTAAACCAGACTTAAATTCACTCGTCGCGTTAGTCGTCGGGCAGATAGGTCTTCGTCATCGTCAACCAGCAAAAAATCGTCAGTAAAAAAAAAGGGAATCAACTCGGCCGCATTCTCCCGTCGGCTTCCTGAGTCCGGCATCCTGCTTTGCAACATCAGCAGACCGACTCGCTTGTGAGCATTCGGATGATAGCGCCCCGCACCAAAGCGGAACAAGGCGCCAACAACAAATTTGAAAGCTAAAAACATGGTCAAATCACCACCCAGTGCAAGTAGAGCAAAACAAACTCTTTCAGACAACCGCACACGGTTCTGAACGAACAGATTTATACGACGAAATGTAGGAATTAATTTGCATCTCGCTATCCGAAGCCTAGAAGGATCCGCACTCGCATTGCATTTACCAACACCGGTTAAGCAAATAACGAGCAGCAGGAAATTCCGGAAGCGTCTTAGACGACGGGAAATGGGCTCTCTGCTCACGTGCGCGCTTCGACTCATCCGCCGGGATGAGCTGATCACATGGTGAACTGGACAAGCGGAAAACGTCGTCAACAACCGCAGAACATATTCGACGGGGTTCCGCGCCGGATATTGTCCGACGAAGTGTTGCGCAAACGAAATACAGCGGGATCTTGTCCGGCAAAATCTCATTTTCGGAAATGGACTCGAACGCACGGCGGAGCTCGGATATTTGACCGACGGATACTCACGGAACGGAACGCCGGGTGCGACGGCCTCGTAACAAGTTAACCTGGCAGAATCTGAATTGAGGAAGAATATTCCTTTTTGTTCGTCTCCCCGCCGAAGACGAGGATTTCATTGGCAGTCATCCAGTCGAACCCGAATAAAAACACGGGTTCGTTCCCGATTCCGAGTCCCTGGTCTTCCTTCAAGGACCTCGGATTTTATTCGCGAAACGGGAGTGGCCTACGACTTTTAAAAGCACCCGTTTTACGGATATAGCAAGGGGCACAGAATCGAAAATATGCAGATACCCAACAAGTGTTTCTACCCCGGGTCGCCGAACAGAATAAGATTAAGCCCATTGTTTGTTTTGCATCCGAATGGACCCCCGTTCTTAGACCAGACTTTCCCGGTTTCTTTCCCCGTACTCAAGCGTACGCTTGAGGACTGCGCAAGGTTCCCAGGGCCGTCCCAGGTCATCGCGACTGAACCCTGCGTATTTCATGGGGATCATCAGTCATCGAATTCGCGGAGAGATGAAAATAAATCCCTAGGGTTTCCTATTTCAGGGCCAATTGGTCTCCTTCCCTATGGATGTCTCTTTGAGCCTCTATGGTAATTAATAACCAGGGCTCAAGTACGACCGCACAAGCAGAATACAGTAATTCATACAGTCCCCCCTTTACGGCAGGAACAAATATGCTCTCTCCTCATGACTTTATTCCTAACCAATGCAGTCCACTGTCCGCCGCCTGCATATACCGTATTTAAAAAATGAAGGACCAAGTCATTCAATACCCTCTACAGCAGGATCATTCTCGGAAGCCACCGCAAACATACGCCAAACCCGAGAATTCGTCCGGATTAATCCCTGAAAATTCGAAATAGAGAAATAAGCATTCCCTTACTTAAGAGGAAGAATATACAGCACGCTGAATAAAAATCCCACTTACGCGTCATTGACCACTTGTCTGTCCAAAAGAATATCCCCCATTTAAAAACATACAATACACGTTCCAGCCATAATTCGTGAACTCTGTCCATTTGAATATGATCCCGAGGATGAATGAATTTTTAAAATAAATAAGAATATTGCATGAGAATGGCCTTTTTCGGGGAATCGCAGCATGAAATTCCGAACCGCAAGTTAAATTTCATCTGATGCGCAACTTCCACATTTGTTCGTCGGGATCAAAATCAGAATCGTAGACCCTCGGAGGAAAATTGAACTAAAACGGAGGAAAATACGACTGCTTCTTACAAACGTGAAGCGATAACTTATGTCGGCATAACGCATTATAAAAGAGCTATCATGTCACACTCGTCCTACTCTCCTACACTGACACTTCAATTAGAAGACCAACAGACGCTGCAAGGAGAAAAACAATGAATACAAGCAAGAGCACCTCAGGGATTTTGGCTCCGACCACAGCCTGAATACGGGAACTCGCATTTCCTGTGGGACCAAGCAAGGAAATCGTTTTCTCTCTCCCATATCCTATTTCCCGGTAACCAGGCCGCTCTCAGGCAACTCGGTATAATTCCATCAGTCATTTCAACAGAAGGATTAAACGGCTGCTTGTTGCTACCTCTTGACACGTGCAAGGCATCCCACGGCGAACAATTACATAGAGCATTTACAAATTCACAAATAAGTTACAGTATCCATTATCCATAAAATATTTTACGCAAGTGTCGACACAAATGGGACCCACGAGATGGCAACCCATTTTGCCGGAGATGAATCTCTAGCAAAATGAATCTGGTCCCAGCTTGGATTTCATCATAAACTATCAGGAAGATATAGGGACAAACGGCGCAATGGCAACCTTGGAGTTTGCGGACTTACTAATCGGGCTCTTGATACTGTAAATCCTATCTTTTTCCGTACTGTATTTTTCTCCGTACTATATTTTCCATCCTCATCATGACACTGGGCGGATTTACATTCGTAAAGTAGGTCGAAAGTTACTTGGCACTCGCTTACCATGCATTTCGAACGGAAATCACCAGTTCACACGTCTTGAAGCACGACAAACCTTATACAAATTGAAAATGTATCAATCTTGTGTGTGAAAACAAAAACTTGACTAAGCGAGGATTTTCGTGCAATCACGATGCTGCAAAGCACGATGAGTTTCGGACCCTTTCGAAGTCCAGTACTATACAGTACTTTTACTTGAAGCTGAAGCTTGTCGGAAGCAAAATGAAGAAGTAGAAAATCACTTTAAAAAATCATAAATCAATCAACAAAATCAGACAACAAGTAACTACATCGTTAGCCATTACGTGTGCTAAAACATCTCGGGTTCCGTCTAGATTAAACCACATTATCAAAGACGCGCTAAATTAGCCTTAAAAAGTCTCATTCGAAAATGCAAATAATATCGTTCTTCCTCCGAAAATCTTGCGAATGCCCCTTATTCTCATCATTCCTTAACTTCAAACAAGTTCGTCATAATTTGGTACGTGGTTAATGAACAACAAGAAGTAGTTATTCCATTAGAAGTATTCGCACGGTTTCCCCAAATTTTATTATTATTTATTTTGAAGGTTCTGTTCTTGCGGCCAATGATCGCATCACGTTAATAAATCCAAACCTCCAGCAACATGCATATGCCGTCACGAGCACGAATGAGGCGAAGACGTAAAAGCGGGTTGCATGAAAGAAGGTTTCGAATGCTCGGACACACATGTCAACATCAGAGCAAAATTAATTGATGCAAAATGAAATAAAATAATGATTTCGTAAATGGGGATCTCCGGTAAAGCCGTCAACCAGATCTGAACAACCCCCCACCCCTCCAAAAAAAAAAAACCATCGTGATCTCTTTTCCGGGGGTGAGCGGCGAGAGTAGAACCCAGCGTGCTCACCAGACCCCGTCTTTCATTCGGAATCCAAAATGGATCACCAAGAAACTTCGCGTCAATGACACAGTGCGTGATATCGCGGAACACACGAGTGAACAGAAGTGTTCCGAGAAAAACTTGGAGTGAGTCGATCTCCCGTCAAGGAGTGAAAAGGCCAACAAAAAAAGAGGAAGGAAAAACAAGAAGCAATGGGAAAATTCGCCTTCCGGCGCAGAGATTCAATCGTGAAGAGGATGAGGCACCATGAAAAAAGTCCACAGTATAAGCAAAGCATTGCATATGGAATAAATGCCGGTTGCACACTCATCCTTTAATTTCTCCAATCTTGCAAGCGAGCGCATCTAGAAATACCATTCAATACGCGTGGTACCCGTGCAGGTTAACATGACATGCATGGTATTTTCTCGAAAACCCCGAGGGAGTATTAGAATATATTTTTCGATGGGGCAATCTCTTATACTTATTACATGTGTATATTCTCTTCCTTATTATTTGACCTACAACGGCATTATTTTAAAACCGATTATTTTTCTGTTCCTATCACACATTCTATAAATACATAACCCCACCCTTTAAAAATAAATTACGCCTAAAACAGCTTTTTTTCATCAATGAACGGAACTTGAGGCTGACAACGCAAGGAACTTTCAGAAAAAGTTCGCGTCCGCATCATGCGAAGAATGCTCATTTCGGGCATATTCCTAATAATACGCTCTCCTGTTGGCGTCTACAAACAGGAGCATGATGATCGCAATACATACCGTGCCGTGAAGGAGTACTTTTCAACCTTTTTTGTGCAAAAAAGAGCCTTCAACCCAGCGTTATCCTAAATTATCCTACTCCAGCTTAAAAAGGTCAAATGCAGGGGCTCATCCCCTCGCAGAATCCGCTTAAAAGGCGGTCATTACCGAACAACTTGAGCGCGGGGAGCATGAGACGGCAGGACTGAGCGCTTGAACCTAGTCGAGCGAGGAAAAGCGGTCATTACTACGGAGAAATCTCATCTACTAGATCAGAATAAAAAAAAAAATGTAAAAAAATGCAATATAGGAAACATCTTCGATTACACGCGAAGGAGCGCCAGGCGTCGCCCTCGTTTGACTACCAAACGAGCAGCCATGAAGCTAAATTGAGTGATTATGTGAAGCAGCACCTGATGAAACAAATACTGTACGTCCTCTGTAATCATAAGCAGCTCAGCATAGAAAGGGAGACGCGCGCCGGGAAATGTGATGCCGTACAAATACGCTTGTCGCACATCAGGGCCAAATCTTCTACACACCTCGGCTTGTATCGTAGCTCGAAGGTGGTCTGAGCGAGTGTACAAGAAAAATGTAGAATAGGATAGAGAAATGGGTGTCTAACCCGGGGTCGAGAGGAACAATCAGCAACCCCCGCAATTGTATGCATACCACTGGCCTCCGTTTTCGACCCCGAAACGGTCACGGGAAAAAATGGAAAAAAATACACCAAGAAAGGGGAACAGAACAACATTTTAGCATAAAATACCATTTCACCGCGGATAAAACGCGTCGTGTGAACTGCAATTCTAGTCAGAAGATCTTGCTTTTTACATACATGATTTTTAAAATAGCGATTTTGATCTTTCAGAACGTTTCTACCAAAGCACTGGATGTTTACACAATGTTCCAGTCTGGATTTTTTATTGAAGTGTCCAGAGAGAAAAATTGTGCTCATATTATAGTAAATTACGGCAACGTCAGTAAACGATACAGACGATGGAGATGATAGTCCAGCATTTAATAAAGGCAACAGCGAATGAAATCAAAATGGAATAAATCTGCATCAATATTCGTAGGAAGCCTATATTTCATAATTATTTCAAATTTTCGAACATTTTTCAGACTTCAGACAAAAAATCAGCTTTAGATAAACATTATCACATCATAAACATTATTATAAATTATACACTGTACTCGTACGCCAATATTTATATTTTTATGATTTACGTAGAGAATAGTGAAATTTTCGACTTAACGAAGCGCAATATTTTATCTCAATACAGAGGCCAAATTAAAAATATACGCATGTTCTGGCAAGAATAAAAAAGTGACTAGATTACCGCATGAAATTGTGCGAATTAGTACAGATTTGAACAGACACTGCGCCGAGCATGACCAGATTCCTCTATTCGCGATTTTCAGCCTTGCCAATCAACACCCGAAACTTTTGACAGTGACTGTGACAAACTTGAAGCAAAAAATTCGCATCAATGAGAGAAACTCAACTTGACTGGGTTCGCATAATGCATTCCACGAGACTGCTGAAATTTTTCGCACGAACAGGAACGTTTAAAATAAAGATGACTGTCGAGGAAAAAGACGCGAATTTTTCAAATATTCAAGAGCTGCTTGACGACAAAGGCTCTTTGAAATGCCATCGCCACGGGAAGTCCGCGTCTCGTTGTTCAGTACTTCGTATTACGAACGGGGTCGACAGCATTACTATAGACGGTTTTTCGTTGACGGTCCCGAACAAAAGCCTTCGAATCTTGGTCCGAATCAGGGCTCGAGATAAATTTGAAACGGGCCAACCATGTGACCGGAAAACTTGATGCAATAAACGTGTGAGTAATCGAAATAACCGTGAGAATACTCGCAATAGGCCCAGAAGGCGTTGAACTGTCAGCTACGATCCTTGCCAAAATGCCTTCACCAACACTAAGAGGACGACGCGCCTCTCGAGTTTCCTCGTTTTTATACAAAATGAAGTGTGATTGACGCCTCACGGAAAGCCAACACTTCAGAAGACGAGATAGGTCAGAGTAGCTCTCACAAATATTACCCCTTGGGAAGCAGCCTTCCGTCGTTGCTTCCCGCCATGTCACAGGACTTTCCTTGCATTGAATTTTTTTCCCGGCATAAAAAACTTGCATCCCGTGACGAAATGACATTCACACGTAGGAAGTCTACGAAAACCTAATCTCGTCGCTTTTAACATTTTCACGCTCCAGGGGCGACAAAGAGCGTCTCCGTCGCGATTCGTTGCCGAGCCACGGAGGAAAATTTGATTTTGTATCTTCGATTCCTGTCGCGTAGACGCCGGAATTTTGTGTATTTTTGAAGGGAGCAGCGGCGAAAACAACCCGTTCAGTTTCAGACTCCTGCACGAAGTATTTTCTTTCGGGAACCCGGTATTAGAGTTGCGTCAATTAGCGACGACAAGCGAGGCGCCATTGATCCGCCCCGCAGCAACAATGGGGTTGGGAAAAGTTGTGTACAAAGCACGCGAAAATCTATCGCGCTCTACCCCCTCTCCAAACACGAGCAAGATTTCCGAGAGTTGCTCCGAAATCTTGAAAGAAGGATGTGAATGGGAGCCGCTTTGGGGAAGCGAACACTCGGAAGTTAGCAGAATTTCCTCGATGTACCATTTGTGCGCCGCACGTCGCTCGAAGGCGAAGCGGGACATCATCGCCCTGAAACAAGGGCGGCGGAACCCACATTCCCGCAGGATCAGCGACAAGAATGGGACAATCGAGCCTGCTTTCATGACAATCAAGACATGGGAACTGCAGGAGAAGGGGAAGAGGGTATTGCAATTGCTGGCAAATGTGTGCCCACGACATGAGCGACTCCGGTTTTGTCCACCGCCATGAGAAACCGGGCTTCTGCTGCTCGATTCCATTTCCGGTTCAGTCCGGATCCCACAGAAAAGGAAGATCTCCGGAGACCTCCGACAGACAAGGGAAATGTTTTGATGATGCCTTTCCCCATGGCTGCTGGCCCCGAAATATTGAGGATCAACATATTATGCGCCAGCACGTAACCACGGTTCTTTTTGTTTCGTTTTCTGCGATTAAACGTGTTTGGCTCTTCACAAGCCATACATGCACTTTTTGGCTCCCTCCTCGAGTATCACGTACAAGTCGAAATGTGGTTAGCTGATTCGGCAACAAAAGCTCGTTTCGTTGGGTTACGTTGGGGGTTTCACTTCTAGTTGCCTCGCTTCGCTGCATGTGAATACAAGGTCACATCCGTTATTCCCTCGATGTTTTCCTGCGAGGCAAGAGGCAGTAGGGCGCGTTCGGGGGACGAGCTGACCACAAAAAGAATCCTCCTAGCGCAACAATCACCTTCACGAAAAGCCTAGTACAGTACTGTACATTCTCGGCCAGAGCTGGAGAAGGGTCTTCCGCTTATGCCTCGATGTTGTCCTTCTGGGAGGAATCATATTCATTCGAATGTACAGCAGACAGCAATTTCTTTACCAAAGAAGTGCGCCCGAAAAATCGGATGCAGCTTTATCGATTTATCTCAGAATAGGCCGTAGTGCAATCTCATCGAAGTGGCCTAAGCCTACACTCAAGTTTACAGTTAATCTATTGAAAAAAAAAGTTATATTACCTTGCTCACTTCCCACTGAAACTATTCAACACGGAATTACACTTAACCCAATCACACACTCCAAGACGACTATATCTCGCTCGCAAAAAATGATAAGCACAGTATTTACCATACATTTTAAAGGCAATTTTTAACCTTGAAAAAGTCAATTTTGAAAAAATACCACAATTTACCAGCGTACCGGCAGCATTTTCCCTCAGAACTGCTTGAGTTTCTCCGGCTAAGAGTTATTTTTGCGTGAAATATCTGACCAAAAGTCGGGTGCGGCCTATAATCACACGCAGCTTATTTCAGGGCGTATATACAGTACTTTACATTCTGATGAAAAATACGTTTCGGGCCATCGAAATGGGGGGAGCATAAGAAAGAGCTGAAAGACGAATTTGCGCCAGACATGATCCTAACAGAGTCGGCAAAACAAATGTTCATAGATTTAAAAGAAGAAATAAAAACGAAGAGTATCCTAGGTTTCCCATGCACCTCGGCTAGGAGCGGGAAACCGACAAATAGTTCATATAGCATTGGGACAGAAAGTAGTGAGAGACAGGAATATGGGGGGACGATTGTATAAGGGGAAATAAAAGGAAACAACACTATTCGCATCGGTGACTCCGCGGAACTTCCATCAGCTGACCTGTCTAAATACGCAGGATATCTGGGGCCGTACGAAGACGTGAAGCAGCAAGCTGGGCACGTCAACGGGATTGAGAGCGATCCTCCGGTCGTGGTGAAGGCTCAGAGCGAGGAGAACGTGATCCTAAATTGCACTTTGCCGATGCTTCCGCAAAATTCGCACGCTACGGTAAGCAGCGGCCTTTTCTTGCCTCATGCGCCCATTCTTTCGCCCGCTCTCTCGTAAGAGATATATGTTACGTCTCGATGTCCTGCAATGTGTTGCAGGTGACATGGAGCAGAATAAACGGATCGAGGGTAGCGGAACTGCTGACTGTAGGCCAGCAGGTCCACGCTAGATCCGATCGATACCGAACGATGCACTCGAGAACTACCGCGGTGAGTTCCATCGCTCGATCATAACCGAATGCCCAATCGTCAGGGGCAGCAATCACGTAAAGAGATCCTTGACCTAGATAGTCGTTCTCAAATTCATCGACAGCAAATTTTACATACAACAGGAAATAAAGCAGCTTCGTCCACGAAAAGACCAGTAAAATATCCGAACAGTAATTAATTTCGATCCACCTTCCGTGTTATCTCTGCTTGAGTGAACAAGCAGTATAATTTAATCATTCTCAGAATATTTTTCAACACGTGCCATTCCTTAGGTAAGAGCGTTACGGTCGTCACCGGTAAATTCAAAATTTTATACGGACATCGTGGATTTTCACGAGTTCTTCGTAGTAAATACTAGAGCTTCCTCGAAAATCTTGCGCGTCACCCACAATAAGTCGCCTTTGGGTGCGAGCCGAAGCTGATGGCTAATTTTGATTGCATCAGTCATAATCTACAAACAATTTCAAATCCCGTACTAGAAGATTAAGATGAGAATCAAGAAAACTAACCACAAATTGTCCAATCATGGACATTTCAGAGCATCTAGAAAAGTGCTGCCCATTATACGGCCCGAGGAGACTCTTCATTCATCCCGCGGTCCCTTCCCCATAACTTTCAAGGTGACAGCTGCCGCTATTCAAAACATATATAAATTTAAAAATTCAGAATTTTGCTCCACCCTGAGAAAATTCTATAAGGCTATCCTTGTGATTCAATGCACAGCAGTAAATTTAATTTAAAACTTGTCCGTTAGAACTTGGAAGGGGAACATTCGGAACCTCAAAAATTATTGTCTATTGTGGCCTGCAAGAACTCTTATGCCTCTGCAATGTGGTCCTTGGCGAAAAAGTATCAATGTGGCCCATGGTCACATCTGAGTTGGGCAGCACTGATTTAAAATACAGTAATATCTTGCTACAACAAACTTGTGGGGACTTCAGAAAAAGTTTGTAGTAACAAATTTGATATAAGGAGATTTTGAAAATTATTGACTGAATTGAAGTTTTTATTCAAATTAGACCTGCATATATTCAACATCTTCCTTTTGTGGCCTTTTCAGATGTTTTTCAATGGTTAAAAAATTGTGATCTTCAAAAAGAAATGTAATTGTTAATAAAAAAAATACAGATACTCTGAATAACAGGTAAATAATAGCACACTTTCTTGACTCCAAGTTTTTTAAAGCAATTCCTGCAAAGATTTATAAGGGTGAATGTTCCAAAATTGCTGACAATTTTTACATCACTAGCATTCCTCAAGCAGACAAACACTTTTTTAAATACTGTATGAGTATTGCTGTGCTCATTTTTTCCATCTAACTGCCCCCCCTCCCCCTCCCACCATCCTGCTAACAGAAGAATACTTTCTGAAAGAGAGGATTTTCAGGTGAACTTTGAAGAATTTTTGTGCTTGATTCCACCTCATGTCCCAAGAACCAGTCACCAGTCACTATTGAAATGGGAAATGAGAGACTGTGCCAGCCTCCATTACGGATTTTTCCTTAAGAAATCATACAATGTTCCTCAAAAAAGTTTGTTACACTGGAATTGGCAGTTTGTTGTAATGAGATTTTTATAACATGTACCCTATAGGATTTCTGCCAGGACTTGAAAAAAAGTTTGTTATACTGAAAAATTTGTTGTAACGGTATTTTTTGCAACGAGATTTTACTGTAATTGAAACTTTCGTAAAAACCAAAAGATTCTATTTATTATGAGGATTACCCAAAAACGTAGCCATCTTAAGACTCCACACCGACAACTGCATTTCAAGCATTTTCTTTAATCACAGGCGAAATGAAAATAATCGCGATAATACATTTTTTTAAATATCGCGTGTATAATGACAATATATATCATTTAAATAATATACGGTAAAGTGCATCAATATTGTCGAAGTTAGAGTTTTATTCCAAGTTCCTCTCGTATATGACACATGGATATCCAAATAATCAGCTCAAGGATATTATGATAACGTTTTCCCAACATTGATGACACGATTTTTGAGTCGTGAGACTTCATCGGTAGAATTTAATTTTGATTCGCCAGACGTGGGGTTTGTGGATCAAGTTGGTGAAGGACGAGGATTCGGGCCTGTACGAGTGCCAAATGACGTCTTACCCACCAGTCACGAAGCTGATCAATTTGGAAGTTTTGCGTGCGTACCCGGCAGAAAGTGGGCCCGCGAGCACACCCAATCGCATCATTTTCCCAGTAATCTTTCGTTTCAGGCGGTATGGCAGAGATAGCCGGTGGCCCCGAGATGTACATCAAACTCGGGAGCGCGCTTAGCTTGACCTGCGAGTTCCACAACGTGCTTACGCGGCCACAATATGTGTTCTGGTACCAGAACAATAACCTGATAAACTACGACAACCGACAGGGCTTTTCTATATCGAATAACGCCAACTCTAGCGTGTTACGGATTGAGCAATTCGACTCCCGGGATTCCGGCATCTTCCGCTGCGAGCCCTCGAACGCGCTAACGGCTTCCGTCTCAGTTCACGTCCTCACCGGTAAGAACCTCAACTTTCATCCCTCGCTGGGTTCTAATCTACAGCTAAATCCGAATGTCCACTCACTAGCAACATCACATCGATCGCCATCGTTCGGAATAATCGAGCCTAGACGGTTCTACCTCCTACTCACGTCACAAAATGTTATCGAAATCCTTTTTGCATAACCCACAGTAATGTTCGATGCAAAACAAGAAAAAATGCCGAGCGAAAGGAAAAATTAAGCTCTAAAATCGAAATACGACAGAAATGCAAGTGAACTCCAATGGGAATAGAAGCAGCAATATACACGTATACAGTAACCCCTTTCCGTGATTGAATTAATTGCGCCCTTGAAGCGAATAAAGAAGTGACGTCAGCAGCATCTTTTACCTTTTTCGCAAATGCTGTCCATTTGAATTTACTGCTCGCACAGATTTTACACTAATTTAAACGAATTTCCGCAAAACATTGAAGTCGGCGGGCAACAGAACAAAAAGCGGTCGCACTTTCAATTGCGCTCAAAATTTGATGAAATGTTGGGCAATTTTCGTCTGACTGCAGGGTCATCGGATGGAAATTAGTCCGAGGAATAAAGAAATTCCCAGCAGTGAATTTTCATGCTATTTTTGAGGCGAAAAGGCAGTGAATTCAAAGTACGCTTCTTGGTCCTTTCACCTTTTTGTGGCAACAAAAAGGCTCAACTGATATTCAGATCTCTATTCCGAAAATACGGATCAAGTATGCAGTACTGCTAACGGAGCATCGGGGAAAACGACTATCGTAAACATTTCCTTCAAGCTTTGACCTCGAAAACATTGTTGAAAGCGTTTTTGCAGTCACTCTGAAATTCGAGGATACGAAAAAAAACGAGAGTCTATTCAGCCGGCAATCTCAATTTGCGCACGTACAAACTCACTTCTAGGCCAGAGTCGGGAATTGAAGAAAACATTCATGCATGTTTACGAAGAATGTCTCGAAATCTCAAAAAATGTTTTCCCCCGTTTATAATGTTTTCTAATATGCATTAGATCATGCGTTCGTCAATCCAATTAAAATGTAAGATTCATCCTCAGCACAAGCCCCATCATATTTGGAAATAATTCCACGAAATGAAGCAGAGCATCAAAAAACAAAACTCTTTCGTTGGCATATTGATGAGAAAGTTTCACGACGCCCGCATAAGGGAGTTCTTCACTTCCAGTTTTCCTGAATTAACATCAGCGTAAAATCTGGAAAACTTGTGACACAAACCGAGACACCCCAGAAGTTTCTCGAGCGCGAATCTCGTGAATATTCCGAATGATTTTCACGGGGCAGTTAGTTATATTCGGCCTGTATAGAGAGAGGGTCTCAAAAGGTTCTTCGCAGCGATACATTTGTACGTAATGGAACTGAAGTTCCACGAGCGACATTGCACACAAGACCTGCTAGTTGTGCAGTATTCCAGGACCCGCGCTTCCATATTGCCTTTCCACTTCGGGGGACATTTCCAGAATTTTACCCAGGAAAAAAGCAAACTTTAACATTAATCTAACCTTTCTCACTTCGCAGCAAAATTTATTGACAGCCGTAGCTATACCTGATTGCAAATGCCATTAATCTTAGATTCAAACAAAAAATATATGCAATTATCCCGGCTTGAATTCCCCTCGTCCAAATATTGATTCATCCAGAGGAAACAAGGCGGCCAGCCACATCTTAACTGCTGCATTTTCTTCGTAGAATTTTTCAGCATTTCATCTTTAAAATGTGCAAACGATGAAATACTCATCCTTGATTTTTTTAAATCATTGAATAGTTTCATTCGTTATTGTTGAATCACATTTTCCGCCCCTATCATTTCATTTCTGGACACATTATACAGGTGAATTTATTCTTAGCAGAGATAATCTGAGTTATACTGTGCTTCGATCAACGTTAGTCGACCATTTTAATTAGCACCGAGAAACTTCGGCAGGAACATAAGCCTCAGTGTATGAAACTGAAGCTGGTGTAGATGTAGTCGAGATTGGAATACGAACCAATCCAAAGAACAGCTCGGACAGGCTCTCAGAATGCGGTACAAATTTATGATCAACCGCGAGGAAAAGTACTTAATACGCTTACCTTGTGTCCGTTGCAGAAGAGAAGCCAGCCGCGATGCAGCGGGATACCTATTCTACCGGAGTGCCCACTTCATCTCGACAAGGACAGAACCACCTAGGTTTCCTCAGATTACTCGGCACTTTGGTGATCACATTCCGGTCCATTTTCAAAATGTTCCCAGCGTGAGCGAGCCACATCCACCAACTTCTGGAAGGTGGAAAGTTGGCATTTAATCAATATCTTGCGAACCCCCGACGGGGTTCGAAAGTCCATTTCTGCAAGTCAAGAAACAAGCAGTTGAAAATTCTGAGAAACTACCTCAATCTACGCGGAATCTCGGTACAAGATTTGCAAGAACATCTTTATGCGTCGCTGTGAAGGAATATGTAGCTATGTTCGTATCCGATGCAACACTATACAAGATGCGAGAAAAGTATTCGCACATTCGGCAGAACCTTTCTGCCACAATGAATTTTGTCGCTGCTAGTCGTTTCGTCGCTTACCCTCGAGAGCCTCGACAGGCTACAGTCTAAATGGCGACTTGAAAGCATGACGCTTTTTATCAAGTGTTTCAGAGTCCCCGGGTGCTTCAAGAATACGAGTCCAAAGTGAATACAGCAGGCTTTTGAAAGTACTGTACCACATAATGCACAACTATACTCGACACACCCGACACTCCCCCAGATGAAAATTTATTCAAGGAAATTAAAGCGATCACAAGATATCTGAATGTGGAATTTCCAGAAAGAATTTTTACTCACGAACTGTAACTCGAAAACCGTACATAAATGCGAAAAAAAGTTAGAAATTTTTGTATGTTCTGAAACGAAAAATATTTCAGCAATCCTGACTGCTCAGTGGTGAATGTTGAACCTCGAATTCTACTTCTGTAACTCGGAACAAGAATGTGAAGAAAAAATATTGAGTGTCCACGATGCGTCGAAAATGCGAGAGAATTCATTCGCTGTCGGAGAATGGATGGAATAAAAGTCGTCAATTTTTTATAACAGCGCTTGTTCATTCCGCAAACGAACCATCATCCGGAGACCATCTCGAAAAAGGACAGTTGACCCACGCACTGTCAGACTTGAGAAATGACCGATTTCCCGAAAGTAACCGCCAACGCGGTGAAAAAAAAATCACGGAGGGTAAAAAGAAACAAGACACAGAAGAGCGAGGTTTTTCGAAAATCGTCGATTAATCACGGGTTGAAATTGGTTGAGAAGGGCGGGAAGGAGGGGGGGGGTAGAAATCGAACTGAAAAACCGAACAAAGGACTAACCGGGTCAACTGAATAAGGACGCGGCGACGGACGAACCCGCAGCGGAGGACTGAGCGGCAATAAGCTGCCAATAAACACCCCGCTTCGTCAACAACTCTTCATGACTGCCGCTTTCCACCAACTCGCCGCGTACAATAACAGCTATCACGTCGGCGTTCCTGATCGTCGACAAGCGGTGGGCAATTACAAGCGTCGTTCTACCCTCCATGGCTTTATCAAGCGCCTGTTGAACTATCGCTTCGGACTCGGTGTCAAGTGCACTGGTTGCTTCGTCGAGAATGAGGATCTTCGGATCCTTCAACAGGGCTCTTGCAATTGTTATGCGCTGCTTTTGTCCACCCGATAACGCAACTCCTCGTTCTCCGACCATTGTGTCGTAACCGTCAGGAAAACTCGAGATGAAATCGTGAGCGTTCGCCATTTTCGCGGCTTCCATGACTTCAGCTTCTGATGCTGATGGACGACCGTATCTAAAATTTAGTCGAATGGTTTACACTGCTTCACACGACACTCAAATGAAAAGTACAATACAATTCCCAACGTGTCCGAGTGATTGTCTTTACGGCTTTTATCAACTGACAAAATTCAAAGATGCTAACCAAATAAGAAAAAGAAAGTTCATAATGGTCCTAGGCAAGTTTTGTGCAGAACAGGAGCTTCTTCTTAATTTTCACCGATGGAAAAAAATCACCGAACATTACAATATGTTTTTCAATTCTTACGAATCACCGAGAGAACGAAATGAGGCATGGCTATTCCTTTGCAGCAACTGATTTTCGGTTTTAAAATATGCATCCCATTCCCCCTAAACTCATTTGAAATTTAATTAATTATTAATAATTAATAATAATTAATTAAATTCAAATAAGTTAATAATTAATTAAATTTCAAATAAGTTTCCCGCGCCGCGGGGATTTCCAGACGAAAGAAGGTTGCGTGCACTCATCCTTCTTGAAGAGATTCTTAATAACATGCCGGTCACGCCAAATTCGGGGGAAATCAAAAAAATGTTCCCAATCATAATGCAACCCAATAATTCTCGAATGATTTTTAAAGATTACCCAAGAACAGAGCCTCAATTGTAATGCGTGTCCCTGGGTGCTTTGAAGTACTGTACTTCCGGTAGAAATTACTGCGTCGAAAACTTGTTCGATGAACAATCACTGAGAATTATACTTTTTAACTTCCTTCTGTAAATGACAGAATGCAGCTCTTGAAGAAGCCAGTTGAAAACCGCTAGAACGTTAGTCGTCGCATCTTCGAAAACGCCAGCAAACATTAGAGGATCATCTAAAAAAGATCAGTAGCACGTACACTTTTCAAATTCTTTAAGATGATCTTAGTGGAATACTATTAGAAGTTCCCCAGATAAAATTCTGATGGCATGAATGAAGCATTCAAACTTCTTGGTTTGTTTGTCATTAACAAATAGAATAGAATGACATTTTTCCAACTGCAGATCGGCATATTTTCCAGATTTCATTATAATTTTAATTGATAAGCATTTTCACAACGACGGAATCTATTCTGTGACAAATTTTTAGGCACTGAAAATCCCGAAGTTTCGGCCTGCCAATTTGAAGATTCCAAAAAATCAATGCCAGAAACCATTACTGTACAGTATATTAATTTCTTGCCGAAATTCCAGCAGGGTACTTTTTAATTGACTCATTTGAAAGGTGATCTATTAAAAATATGGTCTTTTCTAGCGCTTTATTTAGGACTGTGCTTGAAGGGCTCAAGGCGCTAATGAGCTATTTAAATTTACGAATTTAGTACTGTTCATTATCTCCTTTATTCATTGCACTATGCTCGAAATGTTCGGCACGTTAATGAACTTGTCTTGCTTGGTATCATCACTCTTCCCATGATTTTCCAAATCACCGAACAGATTAAAATTAAAAGGAATCAGCCATTCAATTATTCTTCCGTCAAAAAGTAAACCTGTCCCATGACTACCTCAAAAGCTGTGACTGATCACTTCGCTTAGTGAACGCAGGAAAATTCCGATAATCGCATCGCACTTTCTCTTTCTAAAAATTTTTTGAAATGAGCTTGAAAATAATTTTTTCGCCGTTCATTCTCTCAGCCCTTCCACGGAGGGTAAACAAAAAATTGAATTTTATAAGGTTCATTTCCTTACATTCGCTACTTTATTACCGGAGCAAGGTTAAACCTGTTCGCACGGTGAAAAATAAATTCGTGTACTGTTCAAAATATCTGCACAGTTTTTCTTTTTAGTTAACGAGAGACGACCTTCAATTATTCTCGGCGAACCGCACCTTCACCATCGCTCCACGAGATGAAATTTTCTTAATGAAAATAGGTAAAAATTGACCGCTCCAGTTCTATCTGTTGCAATTAAATTTTTCCAGTGACTACTGCCACTCTTAGCTCTTCTACAAACAGCATTCCAGATCAAATCAAACAACCTTGGAGTCTCATATTGTAATTGAATGATCAAAAATGAATGCACACGACCAAGGCGTTTTAGGTTTTACGAAAGGCATTAAGTGATTCCAGCCGTAAACAGGCTGAGATGAAAGCTTTGTGTTTCAACAACAGTACTTTTCAGATGATGTACTGTACATAATGATGAATTTTACTTGGAATCCGGCAAAACGCCTTTCTTTAAACGGTTAATCAAAATTAACTTCAGCCAAAGGCGAGGAGATTGAGAATGCTGCCATTTGAATCAGTGAAACTTTTCGCTGCTATCGTCAGTCAACATACCTGATGTTTTCTTTGATAGAGGTCGCAAACAAGACTGGGTCTTGGCTTATGTAGCCGATCACATTCGTCCGCAACCACGTCGGATCTAGACTTCGGATGTCCGCATTGTCAATCAACACCCGTCCTTCGCTGGTGTCGTAAAATCGCTCTAGAAGAGCTGCTATCGTAGATTTGCCGCCCCCGGAGGGTCCACACAATGCGACCGTCTGTCCAGGCTTCAGCTCCAGACACAGCCCTTTCAATACCAACTCGTTCTTTCGCAGATGGTTTGGATACGAGAAGCCAACATCTTCGAATTGCACTAAGCCTGCAATGATTCGAAACAGACCTTCAGCCTTCTCTTTTGCGATCAATCCATGTCACGTTTCCTTCCCAGACAAATCCCGTCCTTGAACCGCGATCAAAGCAAGCAAATCAAAGCGTTTCATTTACAAGAGAACGCATTGATTTTACGGCAACGATTTTAGAATATTTCAATAATGAAATCTGTATGATCACCATTTCAACGACAGTGTTTTCCGTGACATAATCCTCCTCTTATCCCACGAAAATTTCATCCAGAATCATTTTGTTCCAGATTTTCCTCATGAATAAAATCTCCAATCTGGGGTCAGAATTAAGGTCCGAACCAGCGCAAATTACAGGGCGGTATTTTTAGCAAGAACAAAACTGCCGCGGGCTCCGACGATCTAAGTGAATCTCACACGATTATTTCATTCTTATCCGTTTATTTCGCGCCAGAGCCTTTCGCAAAAATACGACCAGTCCAATGTCAAGCTAAAATATGAGCTTCCCGGCGAAGGAATCGAGGTCTGATAGAGAGTTTTCTTAATCTCTAAATGTTCACCTCGAAGTTCTTCGGGATTCTCTATCTACAATAAGCATGAAAATGGGAAAGATTCCATATTGAAGTCGCAGATACTTCAATTATTCGATGAAACTCCAGCTGTGTACAGTATTCAAGCAATCAGTATAATCGAATCATTATTAAAGGAAGGAAGTAAAATAAAATTCCCCACGAATGCAACATAACACCATGAAGTTTCGGAATGAGCAGAATGAATGGTTGCGTATTCATGATTTGGGAAAACAGCGGCGGCTTCGTGAAAGTTATATGTGAAGTTAATTCATGGTTACGGGAAACACAAGACGAAGCGTGCATGACAGTGAATAATGCGAGATTCTCACAGGCAACGCCCCCAAGCAAAAAGCTCGTTTTAACAAAACAAAAAGCATTGGTGCAAAGAACATAAGTGCGTCAAGAACTCGGGATCCTCAAAAAGCCGCTTCGAGCGCTTTCCGCGCCTGAACTCGTTCAGCCTCACTTGAAAATTCATGTGCAAACGTAATCAAATCCTTCCACAGTTGAAGGCGTCGGCATAATCTGAAGACGATGAAGTGACAAAAACTTCGGTCTTACCCCGCGAAATTCTAGATTCAATCGAAGCACCACGGAAACTGCCAAAATAAATTCACTCTTTAAGGAACCATAACTCGGAAATCGGAATTGCGTGGTTTTTATTCTTGCTCAAACCGAGATGCAGAATTCCGAACGGGGTGCAAATTTTTCGCATGACTTTGGCAGCACACCGACTCCCAAAATTGATCAAATTAATGTTTATCTAATAATGTGATACAGTATAGTTCTGAAGGCGAAAAAAACTATCTCCACCCAATCAAATATAATTACCCCACAGATATGAAAGCATGATTTGGCAGAGCGCCAAAAAAAATCGTAGCGATGGTGATCTTCAGCCAACGGCAGAGCACGCCACGGACTAGGTTGCCAGGACTTCCAATCCGTTTTAATTTTTCTGAGTGTCATTATTCAGCACATCGCATGAATTCGCGATACCTTGTTTCACACAAGACAAAAAAACTAGGAAGTCATTCGCTCGTGCATTACGGACAGCACGAGGCTTTAATCTAACGAAGATTTTGTTGCGTTGGGGAGTACACGGGTCTTTACATGAAGCGCCGCACGTAGTCCAGCTTCAAGAGGTGTTCTATCAAGGAGCTTCCTCCTGGAAAGGGAAATTTCTCTCTTCCAGAAATCTTTCCCCTAACCACATCTGGAGGAAATGCGGTAACTCGGACCAATAAGAAGCTATGTAAAAAGAAACTGCCCACTCCACGAAGTACATAATGTGATCTCAAAAGCGTCACAGCATATTTCATGTGTTCAGCGGAAGCTTCCCGAAAGCAGCGCAACAAAGCAAGAAAAATTGGCAAGATGCTATGACGGCAAATTATGAATATACCCTTCCTCCTAGAGCGATATCGACCAACACAGGGATACTAAGGTTTAATTCTTTGCATGTCTGCTGACTGAAACAAATCCATGACAGGCTGCTGCATCTGTACACGAGTTAGACGAGCTAGAAAGCTAGACGACAGAGTTTCTCGACAGTTTGTATTGACTGGAGGGACCCTTTCTACAACGTTTCTTCTGCGACGGAACTCTGAGCCATGCGATTCTTTATTTTGAAGTGTAAATGAACGTGATGCGTAAGAACCGCAGAGCTTCAGAAGGAAAAAATATCAGGCAGCTTGTGATGAGGTGTGTACACACCTGAACATCAATCAGATTATTTCTTGTTCATGAAATAGACAAGATACGGAAGCCATAAATGCATTTCGATTTCGGTTATACCGCATTGACCCGAGGACCACGCGCACCTTTTTCGCGAGAATCGACGCGGAAAAGTCGGATACGCGTGGTATACGGGTAACAATTTCTAAGAGACAAAATATCATGAAGCAACGTTGGTTCAAGTCAGAAGTTAGTCTCAGAAGAAAATATTGATAGAAATCCTATTTGATGCCAATCCTAATTCAATTCTTCATGCTCTTTCATTCGTCAAAATCAAAAGGTAAAATTAAAATGTACAGTAGAAGGTTGTTTTGTAAAAAAAATATTATTGGATGCACAAATTTTAATTTTCAGTCAACAAAAACTAGGGTGAGGGTCTTACGCGGCGATAGAATTTTGGGCCAAAAATCAAGGCGCGAGTCTAACTCGAGGGGGCGTGGCACTCGAGTAAATAAGGTATACGTTTTTTTTTCGGATAGAGTATACGCATTATCAAGTTTGGGTCCAGAGCGCAAAGCTTTGACGAAGACCATCGACGCACACACCAACTGACGAAGTGTACCATGTGTCTTTCGAATGAACGAAAGAATTCACTGCAAGTCAACGCACAAAGTACTCGCTGCACGGAAGCACTGAAGGATTCGTAGAGAGAACGGTAGGAATGGCAGCGTATCCACGAACAGGAAATTGGACAGCGGTTGATGAATAAGACACACGATCTCCCGAGGAAGATGCGCCGCTCGAGTGCTTCCGGCGCACCGGCTCATCCCACTCGCCACATTTCACGCGCCCACGATGCTAATAACGGTAATAAAGGCGATATCGCAGCTACACACGGTGATCAAGGCCGCCTGTCCCAAAAATCACGGGTGCGTGCGGTGAGGTGGCCGTAATTTAGCGCACAGGACTTATCATGCACGATGAAGCGAAAGCTGGGTTCAAAACTTGAGCTCCGCCATCAGGCGGCGGCACAGACATATCTTTCAGGCGACCCGGTCATTAGACCCCTACACCAGAAACAACATTCATCCCAACCCAGTGTAGCAGTCATAATGGGGCACTCCACTTAATTACATCATCCTGATATCCGCGTAAGCAGCGGCGGAATCCACCGTCCGTCAAGACATATATTCCCACGTGTTTCGTCCAAGAATCCAAGAAAAAGAGATCTTCAGGCTTAGAAACTTCTGCTGTATACCGAACTGCACCTGAATAAGTGGAATATACCAGTTTCAATGTTGTATTGACGGCTGGATTCGAGCACGAACGGGTGCGTCGGACGAAATTTCTGCCTTGAGCGTTCTTTTCATTTCCAGAGCGGCTTAGACAAAGCGCCGTGGGAATACTGAACAGCCAGCCTTCGCTTCTGAAAAGATGAATGGACTCCCTAGCTTCTCAGTTGTTTCGCCGGTCACTTCTGCTCTTCACACAAGCCCTTCCATGCAAGAAGAGCAAAAGCGCGTCTACCACCTCACAAAGTCCCAAGGCCCTTCGAATCATTAAAAATGTGTGCTAGATACAAGCTATCGATAAAGCCGCATCGCGAGATTTCCGATCACTGGAGCCGAACGCAAGTTATCCAGAGTTGAGAAACTTCTCGTCGGACTGCCAAGCCCAGGACTCGCCAGCTCTTCGGCTAAAATGTCGCAGAACTTTTCAGCAACGTCCCAACAGTAAATGATGCACGGAAATTCGGACCAGAGTTGAGAAACAACAACGACACGTCTCTCGAGACCTGCCATTTTCTCAGGTCTAGAGGATGCATAAATTATCCAACGGGCTAGCCATTCATTATCTTGTGTGAAAACAGCAAATACTGTATAACATAAAAACAGCGGTTGTAGGATTTCCAACGAAAGAAAATTGCTGCGCGTGGCGGACAGACGCCTCAATTACACCGACTTCATCAATGTCTGAAAATCTTCGAAGTTCTACATCTACACCGCCGGGCATTATTCGAAAAATGGCACAACAATGACCTACAGAGTGACAATTCTACGAGTGCAACAACTCGCCGAAGTGAAAATTTAATTTTTCCATGAAAATTTAAATTCAAGAAAAATAATAAGTCGAAGAGTTTGAATTCAGCTCTACTTTATATTCAACTGCATGTGTGCAAGGTATACGAGTCAAGAATATTTGATACCTCCTGAAAGGTATAACGTATGATGATATTGAAGGAAGTTTCGAATTTAAGCTCAATCAATTGACTTACAAAATATGACGTTAATTCTACACCGCGGAATAAGCGACTAACTCTACTCTACTCTGATTAAAACGTCATTACAGTATATCTATTCCGTGTTCAAACTTCCGTGCTTGTCGTGGCTAATTGTCATCAGTTTAAAACAACAAAATTTCTCGTTTTCCTGTTGCTGGGGGCTGCAGATATGAATTACCGTATTCCTTGTGTATAAATACGCAAGACGGAAGATATACGTGTCTACGAATAGTTTTGTAATATCACTTCTTGTACACACCGTTAATATAGCAATGAGCCCCAAGTGATGGCATGCTCAAATACTGTACTTCAAAGACTAGGGGGATGGGGCATTAGATTAAATTAGTGCAACCCAGTTGACCCAATTCAAAGTCAACAGACTAAAACGAAAGGGGATTGCTACACACAGCTGCATGGGGTACTTCGGGTAAATTGACGTATGATGTGATTCTACCTACATCCAGACTAGTTGATTCCATACCATTTAATTCTGATGACAGGTATGCTCATGGTTCTAAGAATTACTCACAAAATTTTCAAAGTTAAGAATGAAAGTCCAGCTAAATCAGCAGCATACACTGAATGAAATGCAATATGGCCAAAGGAGAAACATCGAACAATACATGATACAGTACTTGACTACACTTGTCCCAGCTGGTCTGAGTCCTTCGATAACATGAACAGGTGAATGAATGGATACTGATAATCCACAGGTTGAGTGCAAGAACGGTCTTGAAAAAAACGTCATATTGCACGTACTGTATTTTTATAAATGTCAAGAAAAATTACATTCCAACTACTGACCGATTATACAGTAATTTTCATCATTCTCTTCGGGATATCATCGCACACAATGAAAAGCTCAAACGGTCAATTTTGTCAAGCCCTTGTCGTGCAAGTTGTTTTGTAACTCCGCCGATTAAAAAATCCAAGTTCCAGGGTAATTACAAGAATCCTTTGGGTGTCGCACATTTTTGAACAATAAACCTGTACGATATCTACAGTAGTACAGTATCTCAATTTCAAAGGTGTAGACATTCGTATCCAGATTGGTACGATCAAGGGGTGTGACTTACGCGTCATGAAGAGATACTACAATCATTTAGAATTTTAGATCCTCGAGGGAGCATCCGGAGAGAACACAAAAATACATCTGCATGATGGGACAAGATCCACTGTTCTTCCTTCAAGTGAAAAATTAACAATTATCTCACGCAAATATGCGTACAACGAGCAATATTGCAACGCTTCAAGCGAGTGCAGTGAAGTATATATCCAATGAGATGCAAGATGGTCACACAGCAGTACGGTACTTCACTGTACGGCGTATTAAACACATGTTGTTTGATACACGCACAATTGGTTAGTCTGGACGGGCAACACCGGAGATCTACGGTAAAAAAAAAATCTGCTTCATAACACGCTAAGCAAGACTTTTATCGCACTGAGGATATTTACGAGGGTTGTCCCACTTCCGCTTGGCCTTCGGTATTTCTAGACTAGATATCACTTAAAAAAATTACTGTATATCATGTAGCCCATGCAATTGTAAGGATCTGGGATTTTTTCAGATTTTCATAAGTTATCGATTTACTGCATAAGGGAAAACTTTCCAATTTCCAATGAGAGTTCTCCATTCATGTCACAAGCTGTTGGAACTTTTTCAGCTTGTGACTGATAGTAACTGATAGTTTATACTGATGATCCACAGTATCAAAATTAAACAGACAAGTGTTTCTCAACCGGTGTTCGGCAAACTGGTGCCGGTCCGCAATTTATTTTTATTTTTTTTTGCCAGTCCACAGGAAATTCCCATGTACTGCAAGGAATCTGTCATGATTTATCCATAAAAGCGTATCCTCTGTATCCGATTTCAAAGTGATTGAGAATAGTGAAAGGTTTTTTCCTGGAATATAACGGAGATTGACAGTTTTTTTTTCATTTACTGAAAAACGTTCTCTCATCCAGCTACCAATTCCAAAATTTCTCCCAAGCCCTTCATTCATATTAAATATCTCAGAGATGTGTCCATCATACAAAAATGAGTCTGAAGTCATCACCAACATAATGATGTTTTACTTTATCAAGCCAAAATAACGGCAAGCAGTCAGATATGATGAGCATAGATTTTGAGGATGGGGCACTTTCTTTTGGCATAAGATTTAAAAGTTCGCTAGACTCTCTATGCTAGCAGGTGTATTGAATGAAGCGGAACATTCTCGTTTCCATGCTAGTCTGGGAATTTTCATAAAATTCTATGTAGGCTGATTGCTTTCAGTAGGAAAATCACCGAAAGCAATTTCCTTCGACAAATGTATCAAGCTATATTTCAAGAATTTCAAGATATAAGACTTCGTCTATTGATAGCTTCACTTAATTATCAAGGAATTTTGTGGCCAAGAAAATCATACAAAAAGTTGGCTCACGTGTTTTGTCCTGCCAAAAATCCTCCTGGTGCACGAACAAATTTTCAAATTAATTTACGTTCTAACGAATGACGAGATGACATTTTTTAACAGAACAAGTTGTTTTGTTTAACTTGAAAGAATTTCGAAAACGTTTGTGAGGTTCTGAAAAAAGTCTTCTTGAGTTAAAACCTGTGATTTGAAAGTTGCTGCAAGTGGGCGAAGAAGCTTCTACCCGTCACATGAAAAAAAAAAATATTTCGGCAAATTTACTGGTCCGCGGCCAGCGAAGCTGCTTCATCAGCAATACTTCAATGGTTATTTGCTGTAATAAATAAGAAATTCGACCTCCGAACAATCATTCGTCCGCGATATAATTTACCGTCACCTGACGGTATAATTCTTCGCACATCAGACGAAACTGACACGCTGTCAAGGGGAAATCCTTGCTTCACTTCCTTTTAAAATTCCTGGCCGTTCAAGCCAGTATATTTGCTGAAGGAAGAATGCCTCGTGTACTAGTTGTGCATAATCAACAGGGCTACCTACTCATAGCCAAAAGGTTTCCTTCACAGGCTTTTAAAGGAAAAAAAAAAAACCGCTCCTGGGAATTGTGAAGTATTCACGCCTGGAGCTGCTCTTCCCTTCCAATTTTTCTCGAACTTCCTATGACTTAGTCTCCTTTTTCTCGTATGTAATCGAAACCCACGGGACACCAATTTCCTCGAGACAAGAAACATTGAATAAACATATCGAAGTAATTGCATTCTTCTCCTGATGCAGTTTCTGGTCAACTGTGTGAGAAATTAAAAAACCCACTCACTTAACGCCGAGAATCCGCCACAATCTTTTTTCATCAACAGAATCAGAGGTAGATTCCTTACATAACTGAGGTATAAAATTATACATTTATGCAAAAATGAAAGATAAAACAAAAACAAAAATCAGCCGATAATCCAAAGCAGATTTTAGTGGGCAGGTGTCCGGTTTCGCCTTTCAAAGAGGAAGAGTTGACTGATCTATCAGCTATTCCTCGCGAATAGTTTGTATCTTCATAAACATCAGCATGTGCATGCGTTCGATGACAGCGAAAATTTCATAGATCATGTGAAAAAATCCTCCGTTATACTACGATAAATTTGGGTCAGCACGAGTGGTCAATCACCACGGATAAACAACGGGAACGGAACAGCTTGCAATTCCGATTACCACGAATCTCTTCGATGAAACATACGTTCTGTACTCCGGCATGTCCAACTAAAACACGCACTCTGCCTTTTACAGAAAGAAAGATCTTTTTTGTTTGCAATAATATCGCCGCTCTAGAGAACCTCTCCCGCTAGTTGGCTCAACGTGTTTTCGGCTCGAAGGCCGAATAAAAAATGCAAGAACGATCTCCTCCGCGAGATACGGAAGCTTCGCGTGTAATCTTTCTGCGAACACGCAGATACCCCGACAGGAAATGATAAGAGTACTTTCGCTAACGATTATTAACGCTTCCCTCGATACAGAAGATATAGATAAAAACAATGAACTGATTTGAACAGGTGGATTGACCCACTGCACTCATGCTACCTGCGCATCAAGAAAAAGCGGTGCAATCTACGCAGAGAACATCTTGAATTATCTGTCGCTCAGAGAATCTATGTTCGCTGCATAATCCGAATTTCGACGGCCAATGAAAGAAGAAGGGTGGATACTTGATTACTTGAGGAAGAGGGCTTCCGACACTGAAATTGTACACCTCATTCAATCTGCATCGTGGTACCACGGTAATACTCCACCACTCTTCAAACGTATTGGTATTAGATAGACAATACAGTATGTGAAAGAAGAAGATTCCTAATGCAGCACAGTATTGCTGCGATTGTCCACATGAAAATGCCCCGAGAGATGCGTTCATCATATCGCACTAATCGGTTCGAATGCTTTAAAAATCGATTCACGGTTTCGGAACAGAGGAACCGGACCATCACAATTCACGCAAAATTTAAATTGATTTGAATACGGATCAGGCTGGACAATTATTGGCGACCTAAAGACTTTACCGTGAAACCAGTTATTACAACAGAAGACGCGCGGAAAAAATTTTCAAGAACGAAACGTTCCATGGGATCGATCATCGCATTATCCCACAGTCAAAAAATTCATGACAGGAAACTGAGAAGTTCACGCGATTTTTTGGCTGCAACAAGCATTTAACTCGGTAATTTCGTTAATTCAGACAATATTTACAGTATTCAGGATACAGTTGTCGTGCGTTGGGTGCTTTAGGTCTTCTCAGTTCAGTTCAAAAGAAAGTCATCGAAGATCCGCGCAAACCGAGACATCAGGTAGCGACGGAAGAAAACGTCAGGAGGAAAGTAGTAGCATTGGATGTGCCATGCAAGACATTTTTGTGCAAGCTCGGCCTGAGCATGTACAGCGGATGCGGCTGTCATTGCCACGATGGCACTTGAGTAGATCAGACGAACATTTTTGGCCAACAGCCAGATTCGGTACTCAAGCAACCAGCGCAGGCTGAACAAAACAAAAAATCCAGACTGGCAGGGCATGACCTGCAGGATTCGCTGACCTCGAGAGATGCACATGCGAGAAAGCAGGTTTTATGCAGCGTCTATCCGCAAGTAATTCTATTAGCATGAGACGGTGGGGCAAGAGCGTTTCATTGATGGCCACTAACCTTTGAGTCGCTGTTCCGGAATGATCAGGCCACCGCGGATGCAGATAACGGGCGAGGCATCCAGGAATTCGTAAACGCGACCGGCTGCCGTGGATCCTCGCACGTAGTGCCCATAGATGAGGGAAATTTGTCCCAGGGACCTCTGGATGGTTTGCGTCGCCATCAGGAATGACATGAGATCCCCAGCGCCGAGCTGCCCCGTCGACACCAAAGACCCACCAAGAAATAGTATCCCCAGCGACAAACAATTCAGCCCGAAATTTGTCAGCCCCTGGCATAATATCAACAGGAGAGAGTATGCGTCACTTTCAAGACCCTAGAAATCTTCAAGACGCAAGTACGTCTTTATTCCCATCTCGAAGTATTGAAGAAACACAAGATCGCTTCACACGGCAAAGCGAAAAACGACTTGAACAAAAAAATAAAAAACAGGCATTCAATCCGTTCATTTTTTCTTTCTCCTAGCTTCGCAGACCGCCCAGGGAGATCAAGCGCGCTGCGATTTGCTGTTCACATAAGTGAAAAACGGGCAAATTCCCCACCACTGGAATACACGCTGGTGAAATGATTAATGGCGCACAGATGCTCCTGCAAAGGCAATCCAAACCCGAGTCCGCTCTCCCCTTCCTTCTTTTCCAAACACCGTCTTTTCCAGCAATGATCTATGCTTCCCCTCGGCATGACATTGAGTCATGATTAAAAAATAATAAAAAATAATAAAAAAAAACTCCACTACATGCAGTTATAGTCGCCGGACGTCAAGAATTTCCTTCGAAATGCAGAGCGAAAGAGCAACTAAAAACACCGTTTGTGGACTGGATTGGTTTTGTGAAAGGATGGTGAAACGAGAGCATCAAGAAAACACGCGTTTTCACGCACATGGGAACAGAAGTTATGTGAAAGAAAGAATTCGCTCACTTGAAGAATTCCCTCTCCTCTACTATAATTTATATGAATTAAGTGAATGCATCTACTGTTGAACAATTGAATCGCTCCACAGTAAAATTCTGTCATTGCGAACTCGGGCAAGTTTCGAGAACCCTTTGTTATCCTGAAAATTCTGTTACAAGATCGTTCACTTAAAATCGAGGAAGCTCACTTACAGAACCATGTTTTTAAAGCTGACATGGAGTCGTATTCCGTCATCCCGATTTTATGAGGAGGAAAAGTTGAATATTTTGGAATGAGCACACTGAAGTTTCTTTCTTTCAAACCTTCATAATGCATCGGACGCATTTCTGCTCAGGAACTGATTCAAGGCCTTCAATGTCATGATATCCTCTTGTCATGAACTGTTGGTTCTTAAGGTTTACAAAACTTGAAAAAATGTAAGCATCCGCTTTTGCACTCGCGATAAGCACTGTCCGAACGGACTCCGCAGCAATACTCTTGGGGCCAGGATAATTTCAGAGACCTTCATTTTATGGAAGATTGTGCGAAGAAATAAAAATTTCTTAACGGGAGAAGCACCAAATTCGATTAATTTGTTACAACAGACTTTGGTAACATGTAAGTTATACTACGTGATTCAGAAAAGAAGTACAGAATGTTCATTTGAGAACTGCGTTGAAGTGGGCAACATATTTACAAAAATCATCACAAAAGATTTTACTGCATTGGTTTGTTGCAGTTTATTAAAACATTTTAAAAATTTTTCATACGTATACTACAGTACAGTATTTAAACATATCACTCAGTTCCCTTGAGCTAAGAGCGAAGCATTCCAAAAATGTCTATCCTCATTCATCTCCGAATACCCGTACTTACTTAACACTCCTAATTAATCTAAGCACAACTCGAGAAAGTTCGACAATTTTTTGAGGAGGTGGTTGTACCGAGACCTTATAGCTAATTGTATACTCATACTGTATACCAGTATTCAACTTCGAATCACGCTTTAATTGAATCAGTAATAGGCGATGATGTATTACATGCAGGTTCTTTCCTTGTATAATCCACGGTAGAAAACTCAGACAGTTGAACATTTAGGGAAAATGGAGCGACAGGAAATGATCAAGACAATAATTTCGAATGATCTGTGGACTAAACTGCTTCATTTCTGATACAAATACTGTTGAAAATGGTGAAAATTGACCTACACACGGAAATCAAGACACCCCTCCCGGTAGAAATAAATCCAACCCTCATGGTCATTCGAACATCTCAAGATCTATACGGATGAAAATATCCGCAGATTTCCCACTAAGCTTTGATTTACGAGGGATGGGGAGAGCAATTATAAATCACGGCTGCGAACGGAAGACCCACCATGTCCAAGAAATAAGTCCATGAATATCCCCATCGGTCTCTACGAGAAAGGCGTTGTTGTTCTAGCCGGTCCGTACCACCAAGACAACTGAGCAGCGATCTAGGCGATCTAGCTAGCAATGCTCAGATTCTACAATAAAGCACTTGCGTTCACCGATCCACAGAAAAAGAAAAAAAAAAAGAGCCGACAATCGATAACCCTATCCAACCCCACTCACGCTGTGGGGGAAAATAATGGGGAGACCACTATGAAGAGGGGCGTGCCTGGTTCCTTGCCGACACCCTATAAACACCCTTCGATCTGCAACGCAATCGCGAGAATCGATTTTCGAGCTTCCGGATACTCAATTCGGCCTGCTTTCCTGACCCGAGTGCCACGGTCGTGAAACTCCAATTTCTCTTTCTCATTGAAAAAAAAAAACCGTTTTCAATTCTTCTTGGAACTATTGTACAGTACTTCTACAACTCCGAATCTTACAAAAAGTTGCAGAACCTCGATTAATAGGGCTAGTGACAGAGTGACTTCACCCGAAACATGAAATTATCACGGATAATTGAAATATAGAAGTTTCAATAAAGAATTTAAAAATATATTTAACGTTGACCAGGCTTGATATCGTATTAACGACATCCCTGCAAATCTTGAAGAGCAGCATATTTCCCAGATGCCCTCACAAACTTATTCTGAAAAGCTCGTGGTATGTAAATTACTGTAGTTCTTTTTTGCTTCAATTGCATTCCATGAGATCATGGGAAATACTGCACAAACAATAAATATTTTCACTTCAAATATTTAGTTCGCTTTTCGATGCTTACCATGATGAGCTTCGAATAACATGAATTCCACATTAATTCACAGTCGGTCCCCGAATCAAATGTCATTAATCCGGGGGAACGAAGCGTTCGGAATGAAAATCATGTAGGCAGCTGTTATTCTGTTGCCTGACATGAAATTCTGTTTTTTTTTATCGACGCCTAATTAATCAAGGTTCCTTCCTGCGGACATTTTTATGAGGCTCGGCAGAAAAACGAAAACAAACAGGTACCCGATAAATTATAATACTCTGGCAATACGGTTGATATAACTGCGCGAGCACCTTTACAACGCCGTACAGCTTGGAGCTATGAAAAGATAATGTTCAAGTTACTCACCTGAAATAGAGCAATGCCGTGACCCAGCTTTTCGCTGAATTCCCTTGCTTTGTCAACTTCTTGTGCGTACAGACTTTTCTCTTGTTCCTCCATGCCAAAGGCTCGAACGACACGAATATTCCCAATGGCTTCATCCGCCACGGCCGTCGCCTTTGCTATTTGAGCCTGCGATTCCTTCGATAGCCTAAACGGTTTCCACCCCGACAATTTGGATAAGCATTTATCAGGTATGAAAAGAGCGGAGAATAAAACGAGATTTACCGCCTCAGCGATGATCCTATCGTAGCACCGACCAAGATCATAGCGGGCACCACTAACGCCATCATGCGCGTCATTTCCGGAGAGATGAAGTAGGCGGACACAAGGCAGCCGAGAGCTTGAGCTGAGCTCCGCAGTCCTTGAGACACGCAGAGCTTGAAACTGCTTTTGAAGTCTTGCACATCCGTGGTGAGGCGATTCACTAGGTCTCCCGTCCGATGATCGTCGAAGAAGGTAATATCTTGCACAAGCAGGGAGTCGAGTAATTTACGACGGAGATCAGAAGCGACTCGTTCGCCAAGCGATGACAGCATGCGGAGGTAGATGTACGTCATGTTTGCTGAAAAAACGAAAGGTTGAAAGCATTGTTTGATGCTATATAAAACGTGCATTCGATTCATTGGCATTAGACGAAGTGGGAGGTGTCACAATACCTTGAGCCATTATACAGTACTTAATTAGGTACCACATGACCTTCCGTAAGACATGCGCCATGATTGTTTAACTAACACTAGTGAAAAGATAACCCTTGCTGACATGAATCAAATATTCAAAGACCCAAAAATCAGAATATTTCAAAATGTACAGTAGCAGATCAAGATCCATGCTCAAATTGAAGCCAAATATAATTGCTTTTACATTATTTATGCTGGATTGTTTTTCCGGTCAAGAAATGGCTTTTTTAATCATTCGAATTATTTCAAATAAGCATGTCTTCCAAAAAAATGTGTTGGAATGGGGAGTAAAGTTCACTCGAAGTTAAATGTCCAACATAATACGAATATTTTCAGAATTATACTGAGACATAAAACTATGTATTTCATACAACTGAGTATTTCAACTTCAGAAGCTTTTGAAATTCTTAGCATTTTTACTTTCACTGAACGCACAGTATCTTTAGAGTTTTGCTCACTTGAAGCATAAAACATTAAATTTTGGAGATTTGAACATTCACTGAGAAATTGGCAATTCCTTGATATAGTCAGAAGGCAGGTAAACTTGAAATTATTAAAGATCTCCTTATGAAGGTGATGAAAAACAGTTTGGTAAGACAGTTAGCAGTGTCATGAGCACTCTCCCAACTGACAAACTGAACTCATGTTTATGAAGGCATAATCACAGTAAACTTAGAAACATACCAAATTGTTGGTTTAACTTGCGATTGAAAAATGAAGCAATGTAAACTGCAGATAATGAGCACTAGATCTTGTTACAATCACCAGGGATTGCTGGAGAAAGATGGATGAAAGAGTGATAGCTTCATTGATTTTCAAAACTTGTCCTTGGTCTGTATCACGAAGGACCCATCTCCTGTTGATTGTGGAGGTGTAGTATATCTCAAGATCAGTGCTCAGCAGCACATAAGAAGCTAAACCTTAGACAAAGCAACTCAGGACGCTTTTACTTGGATGTTGAAAGTACTGTACAGTATTTGGATTTTCAATTCGGTGAAAATTCACATTTCCATCAAATAAGATGGAGGAAAGGAAAATCAAACAGAAAAAGATTGCAGCAAATCAACAGTTTGTAACTGCATTTTTAAAATTTGAAAAAATTTGACAGATGAAATGTCAGCTGTGACTTGCATACAACGCACAATTAAATTTTAAAATTGCCAAAAAAAAAACTTGGTGATGCACCTGTTTATGAAAAGCACAACATTTTTGTATTAAATTTACGCAAAACATGTTGGGATGGTACGGAATAAAAACACCGATTTTTTTAGGCGCTCTTGTTGTACCAACTACCCATTGATGCTAATGCACTTAGAAAATGGTGGAATTGTAGTACACGTACTGTACTACAGTACTATGTCAAATCATTCCTAAATAATTATTTTTCAGCTGTTAATAATTTGAAATGTAATATTCTAACATGGAGATAAAGAAATCAAATAAAGTGTGGTGTTGGCATATACTGTAGATGCCTTAACGTACGGACAATTTGACTTGGAGACATTCCATCTGAGGAAAAAATGTACGTACAGTAATTCTGTCACATTGATATTATGCAGCTTTCGGAACCTACAGCAAAGCTGCATTTTGCAGGTTATTGCTTCATCTCAAGGTGAGATTCTGAGGGGATTTTTTTGTGTTGGACATGTTAAAAATTTGTATTACCATGGAGTTGCATACAGTGGTATATTATGAATACTTCGATCAGTGAAACGATAAAACACCAATATTATTTCAAGGGACATCACACGGCACACGGACAGCAGGGCTATTCCGAGCAACTAAAGTACCGTATTAAAGTCGCATGGATTTGACAGATAAAATGTCAGCTATTGTTCAAGAGCTCAACTCATGATAGAAACAAATATAAAACATCGGAATGTTGAATGCATACGATGTGCGAAGGCACTCTCGAAAAAAGCAAATACAGTAATAGAGATCCGATTCTCTGTACAAACCTCTTAACTCGTATGGCCACCATTTATCAAGGCCTATGGAAGACTCTGTCACAGACATAGAATTCCGCCGAGGGCGGATATTGTCATGAAATTATTTACGAAAAAGCACGACCCGACTTCAAACTGCCCCAGAACGGACCCAAGGAACGATAGGTGGTATGAGCGCATAGATTTCTAGCAAGGAAAACTGAGCCGTTGTGATTTGGTGGGCAGTTCGCGATAATTTAGTACTTCTTTGATTTTTTGAGTGAACGATTGTCCATTTTAAAAATATTTTTCATGAAAACACAAACATAAGAATAAATTAGCATGAAACTCGATCGAGCTAATCTATATGAGTTTAGAACAGATGAGATCAGGCAGAAATCGAAATCAAATTACGACAGCACAGCTGGCAACTTCAAAAATATTTTTCGTGATGGAATAATATGCTGTCTGACTGATTAAATACCGCCGATTAGTAAACCGTGCCTTCAACCCGCACGCTCATGTTTACTGCATAGAATTCAACGGAGATTCAAGAAATTACTCGGGGCGAATAAGTCTGAACGGAAAAAGACAAACATTTGAAAGGAAAAAACGCACTTGCTCACCTTGGAATGCATATACGGCCAGCAAGCGCAGGGCGGGGGCTTTAATGGCAGCAAAAAATTCGGCCCCGAAAGGAGTATTTGAAGCATCAGCAACTTCACCAGCGATGGGTCGTTCGTTGACGATAAATTTCGAAACTACACCGATGATGGATCCAAGTAATCGTGGAATCTCTATGTTTAGCCAAGCCACCAAGAGTGCACTCACAACGGCTCCAGCAAGCAAAAGCAAATATGGTTTCAACATGGACCAGAGAAATGCCCACGGCATCGAAGATGATGCGGGCGATGAATTCCTCAGATGATCCGACGCATCAGAAATCCTCGAAAACTGTACCTTGGCGGCACAATCAGCTCGATACAACGCATTCTACAGAGATAAGCTTCCTTCACTATTCATTCCCAACCATGAAATCCAGAAAACCGAAATCAGGAGCTCACCTTCAATGCAACCCAACTGACTAGGCTGACGCTTCCTCCTAAGTATACCATCTTCGAAAATTTGAAGATATCCGAAGTACGAGTATTAAACCCACGAGACGAGACATTCGGTACACTGACGGAAAAGGCATTTCGCATTCGACAATAAGAACTAATTCGAGCAACGTGGACGAACATATTCGACCATCCCTGTTTAAAATAGAAAAAGGACGACGAACAAAAACAATGAAGGAGAATACATCGGAATGCGAGACTTTCAAATTTATAATATGTATTAATCAATTACAATCTACCGAATCCGATAACAATAAATCAAGAGGAGTGCGTGAATTTCACTGAGGACGATTCCGGGTCGACTTGAGCAATCTTTCGATTTCCCCTACGGAAAAAGGACCGTCGCCTTCTGAGCAGGTGATCACCTTTTTCCGAGGCTGAGATAAACTGAAGCACATCCTTCCTGTTCATGTTTTCACGCCAGGGTTTCGCCTGCTCAGAGAGCAAACCGAAAAATTCGCCATTATCCGGCAAAGATTTCGCCTTCCGGTTTGGTAAGATTGCACTCCCAGACCAAGCGAGGCCAACTATTGATGAGAATCAAGTCATGCCAAGAGTAAGTTCCTTCCGAAAAAAGTTCCACCGCTTACTACGTGAGGAGGATGTCACCTTGTCCACTGCTTTCGTTGACAAAGGGCCACCAAGATTCTTTCCGATAACTTTCCATGCTTCAAGAACGGAATCGTCATGCTTCTCAAGATCATTACTAGATTTTGGAACCCACTTGCTGCGTAGGATTTCCTGAATTTCATTTGAAACAAGGAAAAATTAAGCAAATCAGGTCATGATGCACAATCCGCATGTTCTTTGCACCGAAGTGAAGGGTGGATGAGTTTCACAATGAAAACTATGCTTGATGATTAACCGGCGAGAGCGAAATCATCATAATCCTCCAAACACAAAGAAACTTCAGAATAGAAATACGAACTCTGGTTTTTAGGCATACGTTACTCGAGAACGGCTTTTTTAATCCATAAGAAAAAGCTTTTCTTCGCATTCCATCTGCCAACTTCACTTCGAAGCTGATCAGGATCTAATGACTTCCATCACATTTCTAAACATATCCATCTCAAAAATAATCAACAGATTATTTTAAAAATTTCTCGTGGCATCTAAGCATCTGATAAGTAAAATCCTACAAGCCTGATATTCGATTGCGAGCTTATTTTCAATCGCAACCGTAAGCTGATCAACGCCTTACGCGTCAGCTGACATGTTTTAACTATCTTGATATCCACCATCACTAATGCAAGTTGTAAAAATTGAGAAGTCATACTATGAGACCATGTTCCATGATGCGCGCGCTTTCAAAAAATATTGAAGCCTGGAGAGGTCGTGGACATTTTCCTGCTGCTCGAGTGGTCACACGTGAAGCTGGATAATACTGACCAAATATTTTTCACCTTGTATAACATTAGGAGAAATCTATTCTTAAGATATATTTCTTTCACAAGATGCTGACCTTGATTTTACGTACGGAGCATGGGAATGATTCGGCCAATTTCTCGGGCGTCCAAGATTGTGGATCCTTCAGATTCAGGTACCGAATTTTCTCTTTCGCGATCCATGTGAGTAAATCTGGTTCACGGGGAGCGAGATCTTGGAACGATTTTCTTTCGATCATGCGGTAGCGCATTGACGCAGACATGCCGATTGACCTACTGTGAGTGGTGATGCAATGATGATTACCAGGCATTGGACGTTGTTCGGGGTAGTGAACTCACTGATCTTCGGCGTGGAATGAATCCACCTTCTTGAAATAATTATGCTCGTCCAACCCAAGGCTTACATCGTCGGTTAACTTATCTATTTCCACCTCATGGCCAGTTCTCCTCAACGTTTCAAACCTTCGTCGAACACCGACGTCATTTCGACGAGCCTTCCTCGTTTCAAAATGTCTCGTTGACGCAGATCTTGCGCAGAGCGGAAAATATGTCGCACATTTACGAATCACAGGTAGCATTTCCTGATCTGAAGTCTGGTGAAAATGTAACAGAAGATGCTTCAACGGACTTAATAAATAACCGACGCAACACTGAGACGCCAAAACCCATGTTTCGTTTCCAGTGATCAGGAAGCTTCATCGATAAGAGGCTTCATTGATATTACATGCCTTGTAAACACGATAACCACACGTAGTTGACTTTCACGTACACTCGCATGGGATCACGAAGCGTTTACGACGAAACTGGAAAACGCAAGGGTAGAAGACAAGCAAATCGCTACTGGGGAAAAGAAAATATTTTTATGATTTTGGTGGACATTCACGCGAAGCATCATATTCGAAATTAATTTTACGATGGCACACCATGACATCGACAAATAGATCAATCGCAAGACAATCATCAATGCATGCTCTTACATAAACGGGTACATTTGATAATCCATCGTCAACTATTCGTCATGGTTTCCCCACGATTTTTGAAGTTTTAATGACGTCAACCCAACAGAGTACACGACGCATGCGTTTCGCGCCTTATTGAAAAACGAAAATAAAACTCATTATCACATCAATTTCGAACAAGCATAAGAATCTAGAATTCCCACCGTCATCAGATCTTCACATGAAGACGGCCCCGTCCACATCACTAACCCCTGGAACCTTTCAACCACGTTTTTAAGGTACTTCGAAAGCACTTTCATCTCCCAGGTACCCGGACACTTGACAACTCGGATGTTGATGTGAATACATGAGCAACACATCAAGAAAAATCGTCATTCTGTCAGCATCATCAAATGAACAATACACTGGAATGCCTGCCTTCCCTCGCAGTTATCCTGACGAACCGATTTGGATCTCGACTTTCCAATACTTGGGACTAATGTCAAGGCCGGGCCATCGAGGTGGAGATCATCCACGAACCGAGCAAAACTTGGTAGTAACAGATACATTCCAAGTTTAGTGATTCATTCACGTAGCATGACAACAAGACACAATTGATATCCAGAGTTTCTGCCTCATGATGGTGTGTCAGAGAAGGACATGCAAACAACAAAAACATCATTCATCAAACCATTTCTGCTAATAATCCGAATCCCGCGCGGTGACGAAGGGAAATCCTCATAACGTTCCAAAAAGCAAGCAACACCCGATGACATGTGCATCCCAAAGCGATCAACTAGAATTGGGTCTGACAAAGGGATGCGGGAAATTTTAGACCCAAATTTAATTTTCGCACGCTTTAATTTAAAACCGGGGGGTTGGACCGCTTGGGTTCAGCTGTGATCGCACGGCAGCAGAAGCAGCATCAGCCATGAAGCTACGGGTAGTTTCGTGACGCAAAACCCCAGATCTGATTTCTTCCTGAGCTTTTGAGAAACTCGCTCCAGCACTGCGATAAATCCTGTGAACCTGCAAGATTTACGCCGGGATCAAGGAGAATGAAAAAATGTGAGAAAAATATCTAGTTCATTCGGCGACCTCCGCTGGTTCCTGCATCAAGAGAACCTTTCGGATTTCGAAGAAGAGTTTTTTGTGTCCATACGTTCAGAGGAAACGAAAGATTGAACCTCAATTACCTTTAATAGCATTAGAAAGTCCATAAGGGCTCCAGCAGCGAAGGCCAAACTAATCAGCAGCACTAAAATGCCAACGACAACACCTCCAGCACCTTTATCGGCAGTGACGGCTGCCAGGCCAGTAATGATGCCACTACGGTACGAAAACGTCAATAATACACAGTATCGACAATATCAACAAAGAATATGCACATACCATGTTCCAAGCCTCGGTATTCCGATGGAATGAATGACCGAAACAACCAATTGAAAGAAGAAGACAAAAAAGAAGATCATGAAGTTGAAAGAGCTGTCGTTCCTGCAAATGATAACGAATCAGCACTGAATCAAACCGAAGGAAATACCGATTGTATGAAAACCTGAAGGCTTGGTAAATAGGTCTGAACCAGCAGACATATCCCAAGGGCGTGAAAAGCAGCATATACAAAATCGAAAGAGCGAAAGTCTCCCCTTCGCCGAATTTTATGACCAGTGCAAGGGCTCCGACGAAATTCACCATCATAAGGGCAGAGTGATCTATAGGGTATAAAAATCGGCATTCAACGAATATCGAACACAACATCAAGACGAATACTTACACATCCACAAGTAGTATAACAAACGAACGATGCGTTGAAATTCAGGAGGAATCTCAACGTTAATGTCCTGATAAAAGCAGGGGCCAACACAGAACTTTTCAGGAAGAGGTGGCCAGTTATTTTTTCTCAGGCCAGGATTGGCTTGTTCTTGCAGGCTTCGTTCTCGTCGTTCCAGTTCCTGCGCTTTTTCGTCCAATTCTCTCTCCCGCCTCTACGAAACAAGAAAAGAAGAAAGGCATAAGCTCGCTGACGGCTGACATCGAAATCATTAATTCACCTTCAACGCTTCACGAGCACTCTCGTCCAACTGCTGTTGACCTGTGCGTGAGTACGCAGGAGGTTGAGACACCGCGCTTGATTGCACAGGAAAAACGGCAGGCGGATTGTTGACGCCGATCACCGGGGGCGGATGAGATGCTCCACGCACCTGCGTCATGGGTCTCGAAGGTTCTGTTTCAAACGGATTAGATTCTTCGAATGCCCGAGTAGCCGCTCCCCCATCAGGACCTAAAGCTTGACGGATGGCGTCGTCTTGAAATGGGTCCTGAAAGATACTAGTCAAATACTGATCGATTTTGATGCTGGGTGTACTTACCGGGATAGACATAACGAATTTCTCAAGTACACAATTTTACGAATTCCGGCAGATGTTCGACCACTTCTCTATGATTAAACAGTACAAGTCAAAAGCTCAGGAAATGTCGAGATCCACGAAAATTCAACAGAATCAGGAATGTAAATAGATACGAATTTAATTACACTTTTCGCAAAATGGAAAACGCCAGTTTTTCATAGAATTTAGACATTGATGAAAGCCGCGAATTCGAGCCCAACATTAAGCAATATGCTAGCATGGAATCCACAGGATGCCGCCGCGAACAGGTCCATTCATTAGAATTGGCTCTCCGTAAGCATATGTGGGACAACTGAACAGCGTTACTACTGTACTATATGTATGCTGCATATGGTACAGCATTTTATTACGACCACAATGTAGAGAAGTTGCGGAGGAAAATTAGCATGCACACAGTACGTTTCACATGCTACAGTACCTTCATAACTTGTAAAAAAAGATTCTCTGTGGGAAATCCCTCTTAGGATTTCTCCCACTTAAAATTGTTGTATCAAAGTGCATATGTGGATTTAAAGATCATGCTGAATTTCTAGTATGTATTTTATTTTGACTTATAATGACACCGCCGCGAAGGACTAGAGTGAATCTCTGTCCACATTTGCTGCTGTACAATTTTTTGTTCAAAGTGCTCAACCTTTGGTCGCCAATGGCTTGACTTTTGGTCACCAATGGCTTGCCCTTTGGTTGCCAATGGCTCACCCTTTGGTCGCCAATGGCTCGCCCTTTGGTTGCCCATTGGTTTGAATTTTGTTTGCTTTGTTTGTTTATCATGTTGGCTGAAGAGTTCTCCAACTCAGAATGCTGAAGGATCCAGGCCGTCCGCGGGGATCTCGGAAGATTCCCCGGAACGCCGGAGGATCTCTGTATGGAATTCATGATGTTTTGTGTGTATTTGCGAAATATGTATACATTTTGTGAATGCCCCTTTTTGTATTTTTGTTTGCCCCTTTTGGATCCCATGAGGCAACCACAACCTCAGCACTAGGAGATCACGTGATCCCGGGTGTGCGCACGCGTTTTTGGGGTCGTTGCTCGGCTCCCCTGGTTGGAGGTAACCTGATCCCCTTGAGAGGGGATCCCGTACTTCCTTCCCGCGCGGCGCGTTGGCACGAGGATGTCGGTGTCTCCTTTGCATTGGATACTCCCAGCCGGGATCTTTGAAATTTTCCATTGCAACTGCGCAGTACGCGCAGCTGCACCGGGTGTTGTTTTCCTTTTCTTTGAGGTGACCATCTGCGCCCATCTGGCGTTTTGGCGTGCTCCTGGCCCAAGGGCCCTTTTGTCGGCCATGTTTGCCATTCCTGCCTGAACCCCTGAGAGGTCAGGCTGTATTTTATTTGAAAGATCACGCTCGTAACGTTAGAGGTTCCAACTTCGCGAGTGTTGTGTCTTTTATTTAAAATGTTTGTATTTGTGAAAACTATTTGTTTCTAACTGTGATTATTTATGTTTTGAAGACAGAAAAATCAAACGTTCTCGTGACTGTGTTTGCAAAGTTGCGACCGGAGTTCTTGTTAAACAGACGGGAATTCTTGTGTATGTGGAAGCTTGTAATAAATCCCTGAGAAAATCACTCTTGGGCATTTTAATTCGACCTTCTTCATCCGTTGTCGCTGATACAAAACTGCTTCCTGCTGACCAGCTGCCCGTCTTACAAGCGGGAATACAGCTTTGAAACAGGACCACCGATCTGGAAATTGCGCTCCACGGCAGCGCGAATCGCCGTCTAAATTGTCAAGTCAATAAGTGTTTTTAAATCTGCACTTTCTACACCGAAGTTACAACATCAACCAACAACAACTTTAAAGTGGGATTTAATAATTCTCCATGCGGATTTTTTTAGTCCATTTCTCTATATATTCCCTCACAAACGATGGGGCATCACGTTTAAAGGCAGACGGTAAATGAATAACTTACTTCAGGATAGGATTTGTACATATACTGTATTGTATATGAAATTATTAAAGATTGTTGTACAATGTATTAGAGAAGGTCATTAATAATTCAAAGAATATTTATTCTTCCTATAGCAGAGAGATGCATTTTTAATGCACTCCCAGAAAGGCAGACCGAAGATTAAAAACGTTAGTGCACGTATTGCACAAGCAACTCTAAAAAAATGATCCCGGGATACTTTCTTACTCATATAGATATTTCGATGCATATATGTACGTAGTAAAATATAACATATGAAGAGCTACACACTGCTTCAATTTTTTTATTGGCAGACTGCACAGAACGTTCAACACCAGTCCTGACAGTGGCATGTTTTACGGGATAATTCAAAACAAAATTTTATTGAACGGCAGGTTCAGATGGCCATGTTAAATAGTGTCAAAAGATGGGGACATAAAGAGGCTTCGAATGATAACTTTTCAGAAGCCACCCATCATAATTAAGAAGTTACCCTGCGTGGTGTCCTTCATGTTTAAAAAGAAACCTGTTAATTTAATCCTTGCAATTCCTTTCCACGCAATAGACAAATTCTAGCATCACGAGCTTGCGTTGTTATCACGGCATCGCAAGTCGTACAGTACATCCACGAGTGACGAGCTTATACTGTAGTAGTCTTCCGAACACTATCGCGGAAGGCAGGCATTCGAACGCTTCTTAGAAATCGCCGAACGTCAACCGCAAAGCAATGCGCATTTGAATATATCTTCGTCCACTTCATCAGCAGTACTGTCCTAAACTTGCATTAGTCCAACGTGCATAAAACATGAATAGCTTGGTGAACGCAAAGTTTGAATTCCACGTTTCACAGAAAAATAGGAATAGTGAAGACTACACAGTTTTCTTCCCATCCGTGAAATGCATTTCTTCCTCGTGCGCTGAGTAACAAAATCTACATCGGAAGACAAATCGTTTGTTCTGCTCAAAAATACATTCTTGCGATCAGGATAACGAAACAAAAAACGGTATTCAGTAGCAATACGTCAAACGGTTATACTTCAACAAAAATCGATGGATCACTCGGTTCACTTGTGCAGGAGAATCAAGCATCAACATATGTCCAGCAGCCGGAAGCAGTTCCAAATGCGCTCGTGGAATTGTCTGAAGACAAAAAAAATATCACGGTACTTGAGTCACGAAGCTCTTAATTATTAATTCATCCGTCGAAGCAGAATAACGCGAATCCAAGCCATTAGGCAAATGCACACATTGTACTGTGCAGCGAAATTCGTTGAATTCATGAAACTTACATGGATAACAAATTTAAATAAGGACAAAGTCGATAAACCATACAGGTATAGACGCTCTTAAAATCGAGAAAACCCACAGCCATGCGCAGTCTGGGTATAAGAAAAAAGTGCACATCGGAAAAAGTTGAAATACTCACGCGTTCCATTTCGCACATCTCTACCAACGATACGAGAGGATCTTGCAATCCATAGACCAACAACACAGGCACTGCAATTTTCCGGTGGAAACTAGAATCGCCTTCTGGCCAAATCTGGCCTCGCATCACATGATGAAGCACGTAAGGGGGAATGTCATACGCCTGCGATAATGGATTCCCATTTCTTCCTGAATTTCCTTCAAATAAAGCCCTAAAATAAAATCCATCATTTAATTTCGGTCTGCGGAAGGACAGTTACGTGGGAAAGAATACACGATCACGCGGAGCGCAACTGAATAGTCAACCGCCATTGCAATGAATACAAATTTACCTTTGAACATAAACCCGTAGACACGGATGCAACATTTGCAACAACCACGTAGGCAACGCCAACACGCCGTTCGATGGTGGCACCAATGGATTCGGTCCACCTCCACTGATCAAAACGAGAAGACACACTCCATCAGGACGAACACGAGCCAACTTTGTAGCGAAGGAGCAACTGAGAAGAAAAATCTTTCACCATCGATTTAGGGACGCACCGCAACAAATGAAACTCACCCATACGAATGTCCTACTATCACTGCTTTGGCGCCTCGAGGAATGAACTGGTCGAATATTGCAAGAACATCAGCGAATAAATGCTTGAATTCGAATTCTTTGAGATTATCCGGAGCGGAAGAAAAGCCGTGACCCAACAAGTCTGGTGCGACAATTTCGAACCCAGCCTCTCGAAAGTAGTTAATTTGTCCCCTCCAAGTATCCGCGGAACCTCCCACTCCGTGAATGAGAAATAGAATCCTAGCTCTCTACAAGAATCAACAGATTGACGCATTTTTAGAAGGAATGACGAACGCATAAAATCAAGCTCGAGAATAACCTTTCGTGGTTTACGGGCATTCCCTTTTTCGATGCTATCCATGATCACTTTCTCAACAGTATAGTTTTCTCGTTGCGAGGCATCAACTGAAAAAAATGTACAATAATAAGAATGACCGACCCGAATTTTTGCGGTGTGAAACTCACTATCCGGCGGATGCTTCATGGATTCGATATCCAGTCTTCGACGATGTCGTCTGCGGCGTTTTTGTTTCTTTGTAGGACTTTTTTTTCGCTCTCTCAACCAACGCAAAACGCTGTGTCTTAAGCTTTCCAAATTCGATGGACGATAGCCAACAGCTGTTTCGGAGTTCGCGTTTCCGTTCATTGCCTGTTCTCCTTATAGTAGAAAAGTTGGACGAAAGTTGCGGACAACGGGACGTAAAGGACACCGAATTCATGCATACCTCCTAAGATATCTCCATCACCCTGGAACGCTAGATTTGGATAGCTTCCGTCGATGCATTCCGAACTTGTAGCCTTATCAACCGATTTTTCTTGTTCACTTCCCAGTAGCACATTTGTCCCGCCCAAATCATCGAGGTCACCAGGCTCTGTTCCAACAATCTTCGCAGTCGGCCTGTTGAAGAAGATTAAAATTACCCATTTCCAACCACGGCGAATTCTCCCACTCCGTGAGGATCATAACATGGAAACTATGTTATAAAAAAGCGAATAAGAAGGGGGATCTGCAAACAATTCATAAAACCGTCATTTGGGGATTTAAAAAAACGTATTTATATTTTTTTAGTTCTACTGAAAGTAGAATACAAAATTCTGATGCTGGATGGAGGCCCTCGACAGCTATACAGAGTGTAGGGGAGTCTTGTAAACGCAGAACTGAATGCCGACTCATTCCCGGTCATGCGTTCGGAAGTAACTTTGGACAAAAGCTGAGATAATTTTTCATTGAAATTTATCCTAACCCGTCACGGCCTTCAACTTGAGGCGTCAGCTGATGTCGCGGTCTAGAACGCGGCGCCACTCGATGATGGAAGCAACGTCGCCACATTTTCTCATCCTTGACCGCAACGACAAAACTGGAATGAGATGAATCCGAATCGTAGCAACACGGTAGAGTGGAGGGATCTTCCGGAAGGCTTTCGTGAGATGTCGAGTACAATTGTGAATCACTATGATGTCGAGGCAGGTTTAGTAGAACGACCGAATTATTATTTCTAGTCGTTCTTGGGCGACTGTCGTTGAGAGCCAATGAATTCCTGCGAGCAATTCCACCAGGAACAACATGAATAACTCGAAGAATTCGCGATGGGGCCAGCGTAACGAATATCCACTCATCCTCTCGTGCTTCGTGATCACAGGGATTGATTTGCGGATGACGTCGTTTCCACAGTTTGGACGCCCAAGAGCTGGAGATGAGGAACAGTATTAGATCACGACTTTTGTAAGCAACACGATGAGAAATCAGATGATGACTAAAGAAAGAGCTGAAATCAAACGACGAATGCGTGAGTGGGTAACGTTTAAATCGATTGGTTCATCAAGCGTATCCAGGAGCGTTTCTATCGCCAAAATACCAAGTGCCCATTTAGTTTAATCTTAATTGGGTGACACTAACCTGGCAGCGAAACGTAAATTCAGAATCCTGTGAATGAAGTCTTGAGATACAGCATGACTCCTCCAACAGCCAATAGTCATACAACGTGATGACGGGTCACTCATCGTGCTAGAGCAACGTCAGTCGCCAAAAACCACAGTTACTTACAGTATCACAGGGCCATATGCCGTTTTTCAAAATGTGATCACTCAGGTACATGATCTTGTCGAAAACACTGATGGAGCAGACGCTTGCTCAAATAACAGATGCGACCCAAGGGCTTCCCCTTCATAGAAAAATATGAATACTTTGTAGATAATACGAATCTGAAAGACGAAATACGCGAATTCCATGAAATTTCTCGAAGAAAGTTTTAGGTCGAGTGCGCTGAAACTATTTTTTTTTTTTTCAAATAAATGTAAGCAATGTCAACGATCACCCATCCATCGAAGGCGGTTCATCGCACTACAAACACGCGCGCCTAGCGGCCAACAAACATACAGCACTTTATTCATGACTGGAAATCACCGAACAAGCTATTAACGAATAGCAGAATCCGAGGTCAACGATCAACATACAAAGCGGCCCAAAAAACCTAGCAATTTTCAAACAACCTCTTCGGCTATTCGAAGTTCGGACCATAAGAACAGAAAACGCTGAATGCAAGTTCTCAACATTTCCTCTCGATTATCGTCATTCATCAGACGGTGTGACCACGTTAGCATAACCACCGCGTCAAATCGGGAGGATTCCCAGAACGTTTTTAAGATGCTCAAGCCTTCTTGAATAAGCACTAGATGAGTCGGAAAATCAGCACGTATGATTTTGACCCCTTAAGAGCTCGCAGATTCCCATGAGATGGAGAAGAAAAGAACCGGTCCCGAATTGACCACTGCGTAACAAGTAATAGACGGAGCACGAAACTCACGTCGAAATTTTAAATGTTTTCGAATATGCTCGAATGCCTCCATGACATGTATCGTCAGAAGCTGAAACCAAAAACTAACACTTTCTAATGCTCACAATAAACTTCAGAATGACATGCGCGCTGCGTCATCCAGATTTTATCATCCTTGTTCAGAGTTTACTCTGAAATTTCATAGTCTGCTTACCATAGCAGTGATCAAGAGAAACACCAGCAACGAATTCGGTATTTCATCAGCGAATGTGTGGTTACGTTGTTATGAACATTCCATACATTTCCGATTCATTTTACCGCACAAGGAGAACGCGCGTTTCACTTAATAAAGATATCAAACCGTCACTCGGCACTTAAATCTAGTTTCTGACTCGAACACAATTCGAGAGCTCTTGAAAATCGCCGATTTTCTGGACCAACTTGTATGCTTATGCATATTGCATACAGTGCAGTTCACTCGATACGATGAAAAGATTGGCGTAGGCCCATAATCGTGCGAACGCGCATATCGTAGAGAATTCCGAAGAAGCGGTCGAAGACCTAACACAACAAATCAAATCACTTATCGTTACTATTCGGGAACGACATCGAAGCCACGAATGACACCATTGCACAAATACAGCCATAAGCTAAGAGTGGAACTCGGGTCACAACATCAATTCAGTTCGTGATGAGTATTGTTTGAAATATATATCGTCACGATCAATCTTCGGATGACGCCAGGCACAAGGTAATTTAAAACTTCCGAATAACCCTATTGCCTTTGAAAAAGTTCACGAAAGCTTGATTAGACGACGAACACGCGTCAACACTTTTCCGCCTCTACAAATTACAGATCGATTTAAAAAATCAGCCGAGTAACATCTCACTAAAATCAATGCAATAACTCCATCCGACTGAGCTGATACGCAGAGGAAAATTCTTTCGAAAGAGAACTGCTCAAACTCGGAAAGAATTGTAAATCGTAACATCGTTGACAAATTCTGTGAATTAAAAACGTTGCGAGCATTTAAGGCACGGATCGTTGGTTAGCTTCCTTGAAACAATGGCGAGGAAATGCGCGATCGCGACGAGAATGGAATGCAGTAATGATGACTGTATACGGGACGTTTATATTCAACAATAACATTTCGTGCAGCACGTTTTTTTACCCATGGTCCATCATATGTTACGATTGCACTGATTTCCATCACTTGAATCAAGTGGCGCTACCACATGGAATGTAAATTTGTGAACCACGAACGAGAGTCTCAAAAGATTTCACCTGAAAAGGAATCGCAATGCATGCTTTTTCTTGTCTTTCCTCGACTCTGTCTGACTATTTTGACGAGATCGCTACGACACGGAATTCTGAACAACGCGTTTTGAACATAGATTAGGCATTCATAATTTAAAAAAAAAACTACTACTCTGCGACTAACGTTCCGCGAATGAGGGACTAGAGGCCCACTCGAAGATGGTTATCGTCACGGAAAGGACTTCAGCAACGAAGAACTCCAATGTGAGGTCCATCCGGAAGCCCAGGGTTGACAAAACGCGGACGCGTCAGCGATTTCTCCGCCATCCGCGAAATGATTAACGTTTTGACTAATGTACCAACAATATATGCTGACAAGTAAACGATGTGGTCGAACAAAGACTAGGCGCTTTCAATGTAAATCGTACAACCACCCGAAATGGCTCCTGGAATATGTCACTCCATAAAATCACATGAACAGGGAGTTGTGAACGGGCAAATGCCTCAGCTTCAGAGAACCGTCTGCGCCGCACGAGAAAAGCCGGCCATTGAAGTCGACATGTAGCTGCGTCACACCTTGACCTTGAGCTTTGAAGAACGACGACCTGGCATGCTCCCCTGGGAACGCGTAAACCATACTGTGCATCGTCAAGCCCCAAACCTGCATGGACAAGGATTAAGCTCATTTGAATCCGTCAGGTACATGATCAACAAGGAGGAAATCAATTTCGTCCACATAGCATTTGGGAATAACGGCATTATTTCCGAATTGCCCCGTGGTTTGAAAATTATTATTTGCTCCAACGCTGTTAGGAATCCCAACCTAATACAGTACTGTACCGTCATCATAATCGGGAAACATGCCTGGTTACGGCTGGATATAACGTTAGTGTGGCGGACAAATTCGAAGAAAATTTTTGTAAGGTCTTAATCGAGTTTATAATGCCTGTACGCTGCACCGTATAGGTACGAGGAACATGCACAAATTCGGTAGAAGCACATAATGTTGCCCACTCGCTGAGAAGCAGATATTTTGGCTTACACACCTCCACGACGATGCAATACGGTACTGTATGTAAAACACTCGCGGCTCAACGTCAGAAATTACGCTCAAATGCTTAAAAAAAAGCTGAAAACTGAAAGGATATTTGTCGGTCTCTCAAAGCGTGCTTAAGTTACTTTGAGGATAAGTTTGGACTTGCACACCCCGCACAGTAAAAGATATTCCGCGTGAATACTGTACTCTAGAATTCTATATGGATTTTATGATTGCAACCAACCATAAAGCAAATTTGAATACCTTGATGTCTCCATCTGCGGATCCGGTGACGAAAAATTCTTCATTCGGATCTAACGCAACGGCCTTGACTGCAGAATTGTGAGCAGGAAATGTATGCCTCACACTCCGCTGTCGAACATCGATCAAACACACATCCCCTTTCTTTCCACCCGAAATGAGCAACTGATGCTGCGGAGCATATGTTAGAGACAAACAGCCCTGGTCGTGGCATGAGAAAGCTGCAACCATTCCGAAGCATGAGATTCAAGTTATAACTAATTCCAAATCATTTTCTTACTTTGCACTAAAGAGCGCTTTATCGGCAGCAAAGTATCCCACAGGCAAACATTTCGATTTTCAGATCCATGACCAGCGGAGGCGAACAAGCTATTTCCACCGATGAAAGCGAAGTCGTTCGTTTGCTTGCTGTGGCATTGAACCGTCTGCAAGTATAAAAAGGATGGTCGACTTTTCTCAGCATCCAGTGCACTCGACTCTCGGCAGAACAAAGTCCATCACACGAATTAAATTTTCAAGGAACTACAAATGAGCAAAAAACGTTCTACCTCGAAATAAAATTGGTATAGGCTCAGCCAAAATTTAGTAACTTCGGAAACCTCGTGAGATATACAGTATATGAATATATTTACAGTATATTTGAAAATTTTCGGAAGGACTCATTTAAAATAATTTTTGCTATTCTGGAGAAAGAAATATAGCGCCGACCTTCAAGAAAAATGTGGATAATTCTTCGAATTGCTGGAATTGACAACGAAATAACCAACCAGAAACGAGAAAGAAAAGCAAGAAGTCAAACCCACGCGCCTTTCCTGTAAATTTTTCAGGCTCAACTTTTCTTGAAAATAATGTGATCATTGCCGGATGCGCAAAATGTAAAAAAAAAATTACTCACATAGAACGGCCGAGTGACAACCGAATTAAGGCCCAGCTGCCACAAGCTAACATTTCCATCGCAATCGGAAACACCGAACTTATTACCATGTTGACTGAAACGCACACGCGTGACTTTGGCATAAGCGCCTGCCGATCTTGGCTGTGAAATAGGGGTTGCATGGTCCCATTCCCAAAGACTGACAGATCCATCTTGGGAACCACTCAGATCTACGAGAAAAAACAAATTTTGAGGAGAAGAAAATTGGTCGAACTCTTCGTTACTCACATAATGGAAGAAGTGGATGCGCACTAAGACGCTTCACGTTGTCTATTTTATGATGCCTCAGCTGAAAGTAAGAATGCCTTTTCAATGAGTACCTTCGAAATCCGCTTACACAGACAAACTTACAGGTTTAAGCAAATGCCGACTGCGATGGAAAACAAATTTAACATAATCGGGAATATGAGAGCCAGGAAAATTCAAACCCTTTTTCTATGATACCAGTTTTGAACGCAGCATGAAAAAGAAGAGAAGACAAATTTTCTTATGTCACACTAACTGCACATTAGAACTTCGACAAAAAAAAAATTCCTCACCACAGTGCTCCCACGCCCTGTTTGATTCAAGGCTTGATTCTGGGCCCCGAGATTTTGACCGGATGCTGAAACTCCAGCCGCCATGCTTAAAGGATGGTTCGAAGAGGCCGATGAAGAAATACCAGGTGGGCCAACAGGTGTACCAGATCCTCCAAGACTTAGCTGAGATGCCGAAGGACGTTCGGAAATAACCAGGTAATTCGATGAGGGCAAACTCTCCGCATCTCTGAAATTGTTTCAGTCGAAAAATGAACGTTACTCCCCACTCAAAGGAATGGACCAATAAGTAGTAGATGGCATAAAACGAAGTGAAAACCTATGAAGATTCAAGATGTCGAATTCGCATTCATCCTCGAGCCATGCTGGTGCCTGAAGCAACAGGGCAATATCCAGTTCCTGAATCTCCTTTAGCGTAGCCAGTGCCATGACACCCGGGTTCGTTTTGCTGATGCAGAAGGCGGAAATGGAGTCATGTTCTTTATGAATAACTTTCACTGGGCCCGGAACTGGAGGAGCATCTGGGAAGTCCAAGCGGCGGTTCGAGCCTGTCACCTGCGTCACAGTTGTATTCGACGCCTCGTCGCCGATCAACAAAGTGGAGTCACTCATTGAAATCGTCTGGAAAATTAAATAAATTTGAGCATGGAAAGGTTGAAAATGCGGACTCCACAGCAAAAAATACAGTACACTACTCTCACAAAAACAAAACACGCCTACTTTTTTTTTTAGAATTTTCTACCCACTCACCGGGAAAGCATTGCGATGACGTGTAGAGAATATGTACCGAATAAAAACTTCTTGAACAGATTCCTCATGAACCAAATACATCCACAAACGCTTGATGGCTCGAACATTTGTATGTGAACTTTTCCTGGGTATATAGAAGGGAATTTCAAGAGACTAAAATCTCGGGTTCATATGGGACTCACGGAAAAGGGGTGTTCTTCGGGTCCAGTATGGTTTTATATTTGGAAATGGCTGGGCCACCGGCTGCTCGGTCTATGTAACACCCAGGAATGTAACCCTCGGGAGGACCATTGCATGCATCCAAATATTCCTTGCAAGATTTGGACCAATGATGCAAAATTCGCAACACCGTATGCATTAGAGGGCTCGCAACAGGCAACTCTGTCAAATGAGATGGTCTTTCACTTCGAGAAAAAAACCAAAGTAACGCGTACGAATAATTGAAAAATTAAAGCAATGCTATCGCCAAAATGAACCACAATGTACCGAATAGCATAAACAGCACCGAATGCCGCATAACTCGGTCTCAAGTATTGAGATCGGATTACCAGCCGGCAAAAAATATTCGCTCGACAATAACACTATATTGATTCACTACAAAAATTTACAGCTCCAATATACAGTTCAAGTAATTTTTACTTTGCACACAATTCCTTATGAAGACCAAGAAGGAAATAGCTTTTGGCCAAAATATTCAATCAAAAAGCCTCATTGAAAACTTTATCCAGCCGAAATAATCGTACCTTGTAGTTCAAATCCGGCCACATTCAGGAATTTCGTCAAATAGTCCTGAGCCATTTTTACAATGGCACAGCGAAGGATTCCCCACGAGTATGAATACGGATCCAGATGCTCCGTGTTCTCGGAATTCGAATCAGGTTTCTTCTGTATGGGCTCCTTGAACACATCCTCTTCGAAGTCGTCCTCTTCATTAGATTCCGAGTCCGACGCTTCAGATCCAACAGTGGAATCATAGTCGATATCAGCTTTATCGCCCTTCAAATTCGGCTGCGGAAGATCAATATCACACGTTGAAATATTCGTAACTTCTTTCAAGTACAATGTAATGAAACAAGAACCTTGCTCATGAGTAACGCCAGGAATGACATTTCCGGCGGAACAAAATGCTCTCGGTACGTAGGTCTATCCTCTTTCATGGCTTGCTTGAGTGAGGTGTGCTGCTGACCACTGAAGCTTAACAAACGCATGTTCAATTTTAGCCTCTGTTTCGTAAGCGACGACAGGATTCCAGAATCCTGATCCGAGTTCACACCCGGGGAGTCCTCTTTCATACTCGTCTGGGGGAGAATCGAGGAGTTTGAGGTTGAAACTTTGATAAGCTTTTTCACGCCTCCACCGAAAAGGGCGGCCCACGTTGTCTCAGTGAAATCCTGAGCAATGAGACGATAGAGCACGTGACAGTCACAAGTCGCCAAGCCGAACACAAAAAGGCTGACGTAGACAGCGACGAACGATTCACACAGTAAAACATTTAGTTTTGGCGCGTCTTCATCGCGCTCCCGTGCCAGCAATGCTCTCAGCGACGTTACACCTTCGAGTGAAAATGGCGTTTTCAAATCCCTACTCCACACAATCAAGGTGTTCTTACCTGGCCACTTGTTCGGAGCTGTTGTTACATGGAGCGCTTCTTCGTTCGCTTTCTTCTTCCATAACCCCGCTGTCAAGTGTGCATTTTGATAAACAACACCCTTTTGTAGAAGAGATTCCAGAGCAGCTCCCGCAAGGCTACATCATAAAACAGGAGTACAGTAATGCAGAAGTGATCAGCCAGTTATTATCACATTCACTCACCCGCTCCGATGTTGCTTAACGACGAATGAATCCGAGTCACATAAGCATTGATAAACACAAGATGACAAGGCTATAGAGAGATCTCTCATGACGAACATCCGCGGAAAGTCAACTGTTCCGGGGATAGGAACATGAAAAATTTCCACCGACGCCTGGAGCAGGTCGTGAGCAAGAGACTGCAGGTGCTTGATGGGGTCATAAACCACAGTCTTATCCGGTGCCACACTCGCAGCAAGCAGGGGCAAAGTTGTTGGCAAGGGAAGCGGCGATGAAAGATGATTCTGTGCAGCCCCTAATCCACTTATCGCACGTTCTTGTTGGAGCTCCTGCAACAGTAGGACAAGCTCCATTCTGACAGAAGCAAGCCCGCCACCTGAGGCACCGTGTAGGCTACAGTAACTTTGCAGCGTTCTTAGAAGGGTTTGATTTGCTGAAAAAAAGTTAAATTATTAATCTTGTCAAACGAATTTAGATAGGACGAGTAGATTAAACGGTTATTCACCTCGCAGCCACTGTTTTCGCTTTACAGCACGTTCAATCTTGGCCTCGAAATCCGCTTTATCCGCTAACAATATTTCATGTAGAGTAGGTTTGTCCGCGATTCCGTTCATCGGATAGCCTCTAGATCCGTCCATCTCACCAAGCGTTTCTGGAATGAGAGAATTTCCTGAATTCAGATGAAAACTCAATCTATTATTTGAAAAATACCCATTTCACCATCACACTCCGAAGTATCTTCCAGATCTTCGTTGTAATTGCATAGCTGACGCAAAGCGTGTACTTCTCTCTCAAGCCAAACATAGAGCTGGAACCTGCAAACCATCAAAAGATTTCACATGAAGGTAACAGCGTTTCTTCAAAAAGCGACAAGTTAGAAAGGCTAAAAAACTGTTGAAATCACAAAATGGTTAAAAATCACTAAGCTATAGAAAAATCACAAAGCTTTGAAATTGAAGTACAGACGAAGATGACGGCGATTAAAAAAATATGGCTTGCCCCGCATTTCCCACTCAAAGCGAAAATAATATATTTTTCCCCAAAACCTATTTCTGAACAATTACAGCAATTTTCGTTATGTCAGTCATCCTATCAGAATCCGATGAAGTTGACACTCACCGAAGTTGTCCACCGTCAACTTCACATCCGGTTGCAAGCGTGCTCAATTCTTCCATCAATATTTGCAAGCATGCAATGAACTTCAGCTGTTGCGCCATTATATCAAATTTTCCGGACTTTCTCTGGCTGCGGTCAGAAGGAATCGCCGATAATTTCGAAGATTCCTCTAGGATTTTCTTCTTTTCCTCTTTCGGAAATTGTATGCCCTCATGATCTTCGTCAGATTCGCCATCGCTCCACTCAAGAACCAACTCCTCTTCTTTCTTGATACTCGGTGCGGACCAATCGATGGCATCAGTGCGAGCTGAAAATCCATCGCGGTATATGAGCACATATACGTACAGCCTGTTCGAGGGTCTAGAGACTCTGGACTCTTCAATACTTTCACTCAAGTTTAAGCGAGCAACCATGTCAACTCAATCAAAACATTGAGAACAGAGCAAACTTTGGTTATTGGCTGTTGAACAGGAAGGGATATTTTATACGAACCAAGGTCTTCGTCATCCAAGTTTCCGGTGGCGATACTCTTCTGATGCACAAGTCGTGGCTCGTCGCCGATGCTTTTCCCTGTTTCGTTAATTTCAAAAATATTACAAAAAGATGGACGAAACGCTATGTGAACGTACCCCTTGTCAATCCTGCTACGATTGTGCCTTCTTCGTCAACAACAACCAAATTTGGCAACTTTGAGAGTACCTCCAGCGCCAACGCGGGACAGCCCGCTCTGAAGTGAGCGTGAGCTGTTGTAAAATATAACATACGCTCCACCGACGTGATGCATTCCTCGAACAATGGCTGGAAAATTGTAACAACACTTGCCTTACACAGCTGTACTATTGAGGAAATCGAAAACTACCTTTTTTAAATCTGGTGATGTAACTACCGCTCCGCCAGAGCTCCCGAAGCCGATCAAGCTGGTGTCTCGCGTCGAGTTCGCAAGATGCTGACGAATAATCAGCGGGTGGGTACGCAGATACGTATAAAAGTTGAAGACACTCGGATTTGCTACACAAAGAACAAGAAATATTTTTTCTCTCGCGGGGTAAAAAATATTCAAGCATGATACAACCAGATTGCGAAGTTGCTCTCGGAGATGCGTCTTCATCATCCACATTGGAATGTTGTGAGCCAACATTCGTTTGTAACAACGTGTTCAGACTAGCAGCGTAATCTCCGAGCATCCAATATGACATTGATCTGCAGAATTTGATGAAAAAATTCAATCCTTCCTATTTCGACCCGAAGATTCCCATTACCTTAAAAATGGGTCACCATGTGCGCGATCCAGATTTTGGTTTTTTCCTTGTGCATCGCATCCCAAAATCTCCTGTCAATTTCAAGAAAAGTGCGATAATTTCATGCGAAGAAATTCGTGAAAACAGCTGCGAACCTCATTCAGAACTCGACGAAGAGATGGTGGCGTCTTTTCTCGTTCTCCATCGAACAGCCGACATAAAACCATGCCAAGTTGCAGGTCGTGGAGCTTGGTAACGCAAATCTTCACAAAAAACAAGATATAAAAGCATTCCTGATTAACATGAAATAAACAACGCAACGAACCTGAACAGCATCATTCAGTGCTCCTCCAAGCAGAAAAAATGCGGCTGCATGTTCGAATCTTTGTTTACCGAGTAAAGCGTAGGCGTTCTTGAGTGCTGCTTTGCTCCATCTTGGATCATTAAAATCATTTGCGAAGAACTCCGCCATCTTTGTTTCGCGTATAGATTTGTATAATGCATATAATAATGACTTCTTCTTCATTGCCAAATAGAAAATCGCCGCATCCAGAGGATCCTGCTTATTCTGGAATGCGGCTTTAGCAACCTTTAGACAGAGAGAAGATTGAAATTTCGAAGCAATCAAATCTTCTGAGAAGCCTGCAGTAGGTCTAGATTCGAAATACCTTTTCGATACATCGCCGCAAAGCCGTGTGGTTTCTAAGCCACCAACCAGCTCCGATTTCTCGGAGATCAGCCCATTTTATGTCACCTCGAGTATACGATGGAATTGTTTGTAAAATTTCTTCTTCGCTTTCAGAATGGAAGGCCCAAACCAAAGTATTTGTTGTCATGCCCTATAAAACATTTATCACAAATATAATAACGAAGAGAGAGCGAAGTCGGATGATGTACCTGTTTCTGAAGAACAGCTCTTTGCGCAATGGGGAGACAGCGCATAAGATAAGAATGGTGTTTCATGGCCAAAAGAAACCTTAGTCCACAATCGTCGACAGATTCTGAAAAAGCGAAAAACTTCCTGGGCTGATGATGCTGTACACCTCTACAGTTTTCCAAAAGCCACTTACGATGAAGGGCAACTCCAGGAGTCGCCGCGTTGCCATCTCGACCGATTTTAGCAGAAGCTACATCAATGGCAAATCTTTCGGCAAAATTAAGGTTGCACGACGCGACGGTGTCAGCCAAAGCCAACAAATGCATCTGATCTAAACTTGATAGACCAGGTAAGTGAGTGTGAGTCAGAAGCTGACTCAACACCCTAGCTTCTCGAGGCCCGAAGTTAGTGAATCCTCGACGATCCGCGGATAAGGACCTCCGACGCGAGTCAGGACCACGGTTGCCGTAATCTTCAACGTCATCTGACAGAAGTTCATCTAGGTTGTCATCATCAGTGTTCGTCACTTCGGTGTTGAATAAGTCAGAATAATCTTTCTTCGCCTGTCAAGCATGAAACATGACTGAATATAATTACGCGAACATCAAGCATTTCATCACTCACGTCAGCCTCACGAACATTTGCATTCGTTCCTTGATTAACGCCTGGACCGGCGGGGCCAGTTTCAGAATCTGCTTGCAGGAGCACCCAAAGTGGCAATGGAGGGATAGAGCTGATTTCCACGTAGTCTAAGGTGAGCTCTTCAGGAACGACGGTGTCCGTAGCAATACCCCGACCTGTAAAAATACACGCAGAATCAATAGGATACTAAGGGGGAAAACCGTGATGAATGGGCACATCGAAATGGTTTCCTTCTTCAATCAAGCAGCGAAAAGAAATTATTTTTAAAAAAAACGAACTTAACACGTCATGATCTACAACGGGCTACACACCTCCACCCGAGGGTCCGGAAACTGATAGTGCTCTTGACCGAGACCAGCTTCGACGTCGGTGCTCCGAATTTTCCTCCGACGCACGTCGCGACGAATGCGCATGTGCAACACCATCAGCACTTGTGATGCAACGCACAAGATGGGCCAAGATTGCTTTCACTCTACGTATCTTGCCCGAATTCAGAAGTTCCATCAACTGTTTCGGATGGTATTGGGGCAGCACAGGGCACACAATTCGACTTGCTTCAAATAATCCGAAGTCTGGTAGCTCATCCTGCATGACTCTATGCGATTCTTGGACTCCAACAACTTAATGAAATATTTACTCGTCAATATTACCGGTGAAGATAAACGAGCAACGTCTGACATACCACCATGAAGCTTCATTTTTCTTCTTGTGATTTCTGACAAATGTATAGCTTGTCCTTGGACATTTTTCGCCATTGAAACGGTCCGCGGAAGATTTGCTAATGAACCAACATGGGCAAGACGCCGCTGGGCTGACTCCTGCGCCAAACTTCGCAAATCGCTCTCGGTTAGACAGCGCGACTTCATCATGTCATCACCACCTTGAATTTCCACTTGACTGGAATCTTGAACGTAACCTAAAAAAAACTCCATAAAAATTTCGTTTTCAAACGAACAACATGCTTTCATACGAGGTTTCCACTGAGAGTAGACGTGCATTTCGCTGTCCATTGCAACAACCAGTATTCCATCACGAACCCAAGAAGTATGCATGGGAAGCGCAGGAAGTCCATCCGCTGAGTGCAACATAACTTCACGCACTTTCATCCACCTTAAATGCAGTTCAAACAAATACTGTACCGTAAAAAAAAAAATCTGCTCTAATCTAGTCACCGAATTTCATCCAGCGGAAAGGGAGAAGAAACCATTGATGACGCTTTCTTCAGCACAGGTCTATACTGCGTTTGGCTTTCTTTCATGGCAGCCAAATTTGACTGAGCAACGTCACTTGAAATCGGAGTGAAAATAAGGACCTGCGATGCGGATATACAAATTAAAAAGTTAAAATCGCATCGTAAGAGTGACCACACTCACTTTGCTCCCAACTCCAATCGTCAAAAGGTGAGATCCATCCTCCCGCGACACCCAATCGATTTGCATCAAATGCTTCTTCTGTGGTACAGGTACAATATTACCCTTCTCAATAATAGAGCGCTTTAAAGTTTGCAGGGTGCTGTAACTTGGTACCGCGATCAACCCTCTGAAGGTCTCTATAAGTTGAAGCCAATTAAAAGTAGATTTCAATTCAAGAACAGCCTGACTATACCGTGAAGATTACAATGATCATGATGATCAGAATCCATTGCCAGATCATCACTCGAAAACGTTCGAACCATCGCATTGACACTTCTTTCTCGTTGCATCCGTAATTTTTCGTCGTACAGAGCAGCAAGATCTATCTGATTTTCTAGATGAAACTGCGGTAGACGAACATGCTTCAAATGTATGGTGTCCTCTAAAACCCATTCCGAACCTATGCGCAGAGCAGACGAATTATGCATCGACATTTTTTAATTAGAGCATCTTGTTCGTCCACAAGGTGTCATAGAACATGTACGGAAACCAACTTACCACCTGTAGATTCACATTCATAGATTGCGACACAGAGATTCACAAGACGACTGAAATCTTCGTCATCAGGAGCCATCAACTTGGCGAGTTGATACGCACATGCTACTCGCCCAGTGTATGCAGCAGATACGTTCAACGGAGTGCCTGAACAAAAAACGTCCAATTCAACGAAGTTATTTTAGGGGACAAACAACAAGAGCAGGAATACCATACTGTTTTGTCCTCCTTTCGTAGGTTAGGCATGCAAAAAGAAAACTTAGAACTTACCGGGTATCGACAGTCTCGATTTTCCATCTTTACCGGACATATTCCACTCTTTCCAAGAAATGCAATCGTCACCCGCAAAATCGCACTTCCAAAATCTGTGACAATGCACTGATCAGCAAACATACTTTTCAAGTAAACAGCATACAAAAATCACCTCACTGTGTTGTCGGAACACGCAGTTACGATCAGATAAGGAGCAAAACAAGCCGGATAAATAGATGCCGATGAAAGGTGTCCAGCAACCGGAGCAGCATGAATAATTGTCGTTCCCCGCGGAAGAGCCAATGGCTGTGTACATACTTTTTCCGTTGAAATTAAAACGGGACAAGCTGATCTTCCTCGTCCATCTTCATGCGATTGTCGTGGCGACGAACAGGAGATGCCAACCCCATCCGCATCTACACCACAAGAATCGGTATAGATGGCATTTCCGTCTGTATCTAAGAAAACACAGATATTATGAAGCGCAACAGAACAGCAACACGCATCAACACACCATCTGAAGACGGCTGAGAGGAGATAATTAGTTTCCACATGTGCAAAATGGATCCAATGGGAGTCCCTTCGATGAGAATAACATAGAACGGTTCGTGAAACATTGCGGACTGTTCCAAATCCACAAAAACGTCGTCCTTTGGATCTATCAGTCCCATTCCCGTAGAATTGATACCGCTGTCATTAAGGCCTTTGCGTGAACCAGGTCGTTCACCAGTTATCAGCTGCTCTTGAAACACATGCAGAAACTCCGTGTTTTGCCAATCCTGGAATAAAATATTCATGCAAGATCCCAACTTTTGAGAAAAAATTGCTCGGTCGTACATGAGTGGCATCAGCGATCGCATCCAATTGAATAATACATCCCGGACGGGCAGTGGATTGCTGAGAGACGATGTTGATCGCGTCAGTGATATTCTCTTTCCCATCTTTGCCGCTAAGAGTAGTCGAACTACCGCTGCTACCAGATGGCTATAAAGTGAAGAATAAGAGTTATCTTCGCATAATTGCTTCGAAAATTTAGACGTACCCAGCGTTGCCGTTTGCGTTCGGCAAGAGTAATTTCAGCCAGGAGAGAACGAGCGTCTATCACAGCTTGGTAAACACGCAAACATGTACCATCTGAGGCAACAAAACAGCCGCTCGGGGAATTGGAAATACTTCCCAACGTGGCACTGCATATAGGAAAAAATAAAACAAAAAACGCAAGATTTTACGAAGTGTCGAAGTACCATCGGTCGTAAAGTAAAATATTGAATTCGAAATCTCGAATGAACTTCCGAACTCATTCACTAATAGCGCAATTGTGATTCGACAAAAATTATCATAAAAAATAAAAGGTGTATGTCAACATTCCAACCTCGGCAATAATGTCGGTATCCAAGCACAATTCGAAAACGCCGAGGGCTGTGGAGACGTCAATCGTGCAAGTTCGGTTACACCTCCGGTTTTTGATAACGGGCCAACAGGATCCACTTTCCATAAGATCAACTCGGAACAAAAGCCATCACTTCCATGACCGTTGTGAAAGGACACCGCAGGATCGCTCCTTTTACCGTCCGGTCTTAGTTTTGAGACAATGGCTTTTGTCAGGAGACTCTCCCTCAAACTCAGTCTCGGTTTCTCAGGGCTTGTCGGAATTTCTTTCGTTAGAACAGGTGCGCTGTTGCGCCGTGGAGAGTCTATGGGTGTGTTGTGATGCGAAGTTGAAACCAACAACGATAGCGCCGGATGGCATGCTATGTAGTTTACCCTAAAATTCGACGTATCATGCAATTGCGATTTTTTTCAATACGAAGGGAGAAACGCACCGGAATCTATGACCACAAACTCGAGAAACATGCCCAATACTCAGAACTTGAGAGTACTGAGAGCCTTCTCCGAATGTCACCCGCCACAAGTTCAAACTGCCATTCACATGCTTAGAAAGCATGGAAATTGTAGGCGAGGTATTTTTCGACAACCCCAAACCGCTCCCATCGTCGTCTTCGTCACCGCAAGTGGAATCAGAGGGTTGATCGCGGTCAGTATCTTCTTCCACAGTCACAGTGCTAGGGTCAGGCACGGGTTTCTCGACTCCCTTAGGTGCTTTCGGAAGTGATATGTCCAATCCAAGGGCGTGTTTCAAGTCCAACAGGAGATGATCTGAGTAGAGTGCAACATTTGGAGACATGCTCGCAGCATCACCGAGCGGAAGGGCGTTTGGAATACGGCAGGCGAAGGACACCTGAGGTTGACGATAACCGTTTGGTTGAATCTCATCAACATTATCCACCAGCCTGTGGTCGAAGAAAATCTAGACGTTCACTCAAACAAGACACGACTGTTACTCGTGACATACCATACAAGAAAACTACCATCAACGGGATGGATAGCGAAGAGCAGATCTGGAGAATGATGCCAATCTCGAAGAAGCAGCTCGATCTTGCGATCAAGAGCATCACCAAGCAAATTCGTACCGCTGCTCATTTTTGGGATGTTCACATCATTCGAACCTATAGCACCCGAAACCGTGGATGTCGCAGAGCTGTTCTTTCCAGCCAATTGATCAGCGTCCCCGGCTTCGCTCGGACTGCGAACTGATCCCAGTTTTCCTGGAAAATAAGAAATTTTGCGCGGCTTGACCTACGAGAAAAGTTATTTGCAACGTACGAGGACTTCCCAGTTCACTCTGGACAGCATCGCTATCAGGGCCACACGTGGAGTCTGAGTCACTCACAGCCCCATCCTTTCCGACAGGAGGTTTCACTATTTCTTCTTCTATTGCTTTCTTTCCCAGGTCGAGCAAAATGCTCTCAGCTTCAGCCGTGAAGTGCATTTCTTTATTGTTCAACCAGTGTACAACGAACTCGGGCTCCTTTCCAGAGTCTGTGTTCGGGTTTCCCTTCATGCTCGGGACCAGCGGTATATCCGTTTCGGCATTAATGCTTCCCGCGAGATGAAAATGAATGACAGGAGCTGAACACGAATTTATGCCGATGTAAGAATGAAAATCGTGCGCAGAATATGTAGACGGCAAGTTTGGGACAGGACCGGATTCAGAACCCTTCGGCAGAGCTACTCCCTTTCCGATCACTCCGGCTTGACCATTCTTGCGGAAAAAATGAAAGCAGGTTCTGCGGAAATGCTCGTTAGCAGGACGTACAAAATCATTCGCAATCATAAAATTGAGTTTACTTCATATGCTTCCATCGTTGCATGAATCTCATACGATGCCGCTGGGTACGGAATTTGGGATGTTGCGCGGCTGGTGGAACCAAATGCTGCATATTAACAAGGCCATCGTCAGGCAGGGCAGTTTCTACCCACAACCGGCAGATATTGTCTTTGCACGAGGTTATCAAAACATTGGAAACAGATCCCCTGAAACGAATGAAGCAACAAAAAAATCGTGATACATTATACCATTTTTTCAACAAAGAAAGCTTACTTTGGCATGTACTTCGAAGATTTTCTCCATTGTAGTCCGGTAACGGCGCGAGGATGCGCCAGATAGATGAAACTATACAGAATTTGACGAGATTGCCCGATTACGTGTGACTTCTCTCCACTGAAGCTTCTCGAAATAGACGAAAACGAATCTATCGTCGAAGCAAACAATGACGTCAAAAAATTACTCTTGATCCTAACATACTCCCACTCACCGTATTTACATTCAAACCAAATCTTCACAAGGCGATCATGCTCTCCCGCTGATGCGAACAGAGTTCCATCAGCCGAACATGCAAGGTAACAGATCGGATTCGCCGGAATACAAGACCAGATACACTCCCATGTATCATCTTCGTCGTCTTGGGGAAGCTGTTCGTGATCTTCGTCACCAATCTTGAAGCTCACTCCTTTCTCTAAATAAGGCAGTGTAAAGCATTTCTTGGTCAAAATGTCGTGGAATTGAAAAAAAAAAACCCCTTTTTCAACATTTAAAAATATTAAAAACGGTCAATTGTGTAAATTTCATCTTATTATACGTTTTTTCTTGCATTCATCCGAAAGCTCGAGAACCGGCTTCGGAGGTGGACTGTTTGAGAAATGGTTCTCATGTTCTCCTTGCTGCACAATGAGTTCCCATATCTGCAACACGTCTCCCCCGGTAATCAAACGAGTACCCTCCATATTCCAGGCTAAATTTTTGACTGCACAGTCCGCCAGAATGCAGCTAGTCTTCATCCAACGGTAATCAAGCCTCTGTGCGAATTAAATTTCGATTACGTTTAAAGAATAAAAGAAATTATTTTATGAACCCACATGACGAGGATTGTGATTGATCAGTGGGACTGGTTCGAAGATGCATATCTTGTCTCCATACGCTGCTGCGATTTTTCCGGTATCCGTAGAGCAATCAATGCACGTGATTTGAACATTTTCATGTATCACACCCGGGATAATCTGAACTCGTTCGAAGTTGGAAGCTAGAATCACTATGTTGCATCCACCAGCATAAGCCTAAAAACAAGGAAAAAGTTCCCAAATGACTCCCACATAGTTTCAACCAAACCGACGAATCTTACCGTGAAAGGCACGCCTTCCACACTGCCCACGGAGAAGGTACGGTCGCCTGCATTACAGGCTCCCGTAAGGATTTGGTGACAATTCATCGCAATCGATTCAGCAAGTTTCGACGAATAACCCGATCGATAACATCGGTCCCACTTCGATTAGATAAAATTCATTTTCATTCCCCGCATGAAACGGCGTAGAACCTTAAACATCAAAACTGCAAGCATGCACACCACACACGAAATCGTTCGTGGACCGAATGGATCGAGAACACGCGCATGATTTCAGAAAATGAAGGAAAAATTATCTTGACGACGACAGAAAATCTCCGACACGACTCAAATGAGTATACATCATGTAAAATTGTCATGAAAGCCTGACACTGCGTTTCATTCCCAGTAGAATACACTGCTGCACGTACATCCAACGCGATTCCAATTCATCACAGAACAATTTCTGCATAAATTTCGACAGAATTCATCAAACACGGACTAACGTCACACACGGCTTCTTTAAAAAACACGGGACATCCCAAGCAGGGAGAACTTGTTCCCCATAAAGCAAGATTGGAGAGTGACAACGATGACATGAGAAAGATATTCTCAATTTGTTTTATTTTGATAATACATAGGTGTCGTTCATTTCCAAACTATCCGGGATCAAATGGAAGAAAACACAATGCAAATTTTTACCAAGACAAAATCATATACAATATGCTAGCGTGTTTATTTGTAATTTAAATCAATTAACATTTCAAAAATCAAAAATAGTATATTTCTAAAAACTCAGATGCAGCTTCAATTGCTTGGCACCCACATACAGGACTGTACAACCTCAATGCTGATGCAGCTGGATGAGGCGACATTTGGCATTTCTATCCACCAAGGGTTTTATGGACCCCGCGCCCCTAAAAAAAAGGGGGGGCCATTGACAGGGACGCAAAAATTCCTTTGATTCTTGGGCAGGCCGCTCATTCAAGACGGCTGCCGATTTTATCTGATCCAGCCAGCATTTCACAGTTTTCTGTCCATGTTCTTCGTTTTTCGGGGACATTGTGATTTCTTTGGCAAATTTGCATGGAAGGCAGGTATAAGACTGTAAATAGTAGAATATTTTTTGGCTTGGAATAGTAGAATATTTTTTGGCTTACTTGAATGTGTTTTTCATGATCATATAATTATTTTCATGTCCTATTGGAATTCCTTTTTAGTTACTGTATATCCTAATGTTTTTCTTTTACTGGGACAACTCTGTGTACTTGAAAGTTGTCCTACTTGAGTGCAGCATAAGCTATGATCGATCCCTGGAATCCTGGATGTTGGAAAATTTAGGGATCTTTTGGGGTAAATGGTTTTAATTCACTGCTTGAGGATAATTTAAAATTTTTTTGTATGACCTGAATTCTTCACCCATAGAACAGTGGGCTAAAATTTGTCAAGTTCGCCATGACATTTTAAAAGTTTAAAACATAATCTTTTTTATATCTTGCAAAATTTGACTGATGTCTGTTTAAAACCTATGAAAAAAGGAAAAATGTTCCGCTCCATTCCCGGTAGAGTTCATTTTCAGTTTTCAATTTTTTCCTGCTTTTATTCTGCCTATATAGGAGGGTAAGGGTAATCTACTCAAGTCCCATGACATCTTGGCCCTGATGGTCACTTGATTTTCCACCAAGTTGCAGATTCCCTGCCTGTTCCCACAGGGATGGTATGTTCTTCTTTCCTGGAAAAATGTGATTTACCTAATCATCTTAACTGATCACCATATTCACTCCATCACCATGCATTATGAATTAAGACAGCATCCCAGTTTATTAGATATATTCTTAAAAACCTATCCTCCAGTATGTCATGTGCCTCTTTTTAAGTGATTCTAATCTAAACCATAAAATTGCAAAAATAAGTTCATCAAACTTTGAAATCAGACATGAATTTTCTGATTTAAATTTTCTTCCATTGAAATAAAATATATGTTATACTTGGTGAAACAATTTCAGTTAAAAGGAGTTTTACTGAACAAATTCACAAAAAAGTTGTGCATAATTTTTCATCTATAAATGCATATGTTGCACACTTCCTTTTTTCCTCTCAAATTTGATGAAATAGGTGTACATGGTACTTGAGTGAATACAGTACTCACTTTGACCCTTATTACAAATGTCAAGACCATTTAACATTTTTCAAAAAATGTCAATGATTTTTGAAGTGAGTAATGCAAGATTTAGAGCTGTAGAACTTATTTTTCCTGGAATGAAAAACTCACCCAACATCACATGGGGATGGTCAGGAATGTATGGCAAACTATAAAAAAATCAGGACAATCCTCACAATGTGCAGGGAGAGATACTACTGTGAATTGAGCAGATGTCCAATTATTTTGCAAGGAACAAGAAAAACAAGGTGAATTAAAATTTAAAATGAGCCCTTTCTAATGAAGCAGAGCAAAACATTTAAATTTGTATTTTTTCCAAGCAAAATGATCATTAAAATGTGAAAATTACAAACTATGATGAAAAAAATCCTGAAAGAAAATATTTTTAGCTGGTCCAACAAATTGTTAGCACCCTGCTATATTTGTGGAGAACTCTGGCTGCAACTAAAAAAATTTCCCATGTCATCAAGTAGTAAATTGTATTTTTAAACAAAAAAAAGCCCCAATACAATATCTTGGCAGCAGCTTGAGCTACAGTAACAAAATAACCAAATGAAAGGTTGTTCAATTTAAATATATTTGGTTTATGGTCCCAAACATCATGGAATGGTCAAAAAATCTTTTTAAAATTAAAACTTTCCACAAAAAGTAGTCAAGCAAGTTTTTCCACAAAGTTGCTATTTTGAAGAGCTTTTTCCATGATTCAAGGAAAGGCAGAATGCAATAGTTTTAACCAACAAAGTTCATGCTATTGTGGAGAGCCTTCACATGTTTACAAATTCGGAAGGGGGGGGGTATTGACAAGTAGGATGCTGCAGGACTTCTGTGGTGCACATGTGCTTCTTGGTCCTGATCTCATGGCTCCCGATGAACCACTGCCTGCACATTTTTTCTAATTTATTCAAGGAGCACTTGGTTGATCTTCTGTACGCCAAATGTTCATGATGCTGTGATAGTGACATAAATGTTGAGGAATCACCCACAAATCTGCTAGGAAGGCTGCAGCAAAATCAAATCACGCAAAAATGCTGTGTAACAAAGTCTAGCCCACCATACGAAATTTCAAAAGAAAAGTCAAAAGACAGGAATCCCCAAGAACAGATTACAGGGTGTCATTAAAGCATGGCATGTGACAGTGATAGGTGATGCAATTTAGAGAAATTTTGGTGCTATAAGGAATGAATGAATTTACAGTGCATTCAATTGTGGTGCCAGACAGCGTCCGATAGACAGCGTCTGCCAGACAGCGTCCTGTTCAGCACAGCATTCATTTTTTTCATTTGTTTCATTAGGCGCCGACCAGTCAAAGCCTTTTCCTGAGGCCAGCGACATTGATAGATCGGATTTTCACGGATTTTCACCGTGACCCTTTTTTTGCCTTGGGTGCAGGGCCAGGGTGGTGGATCGTTGATACACAATCCCGTAAACAACTCCGAGCCGAATAATTTCCGGAAACGTAAGTGGTTATGTACGACGAAATTGTCGATGAATTCAGGAAATTTGATTCGTTGACTCGTCACAACTTCAACACACTTCCATATTTTGGGTTATTTATCTGACGCTGAAAAAAATAAGCTGTTTCAGCAGAGAAAATACTGCAAATGAAATCGTTGCGTGATTCGGAGCCTTACGAAGTTCAAGTCAATTCGTGAGAACAGTATTTTGTATCTCGCGTACTACATTTCATATGCCGTACACGATCTCAACATGTGTGGACATCTTCAAAAAATTGAACCAGATTGCAAACGTTTCTAAAAGTTCGCTGTTGACTTAAAATAATATCGTCTTTCTTCCAACGACAGCAAAAACTAGCGAACCAACATTTTTATAAGCAGATCTTACACACATACTGTTGGTCGATTCCCCCATGCTCTATATATTCTCAAACATCTAGATTGTGTAAAAATACGTGCACAACATTTTACCTAGTCCTGTATTGTATGAGGTCGCCATTCAAGAGCTCTTGGGAAACCTCATTCCCTCGGTTTGTTTCGCTCATCATTTTTGGTGTAAGGAAGATTTAATTCCTTGGGAGATAGCAAGAAAACGCGTCTGAATATTTTGGTGAACTGGAAAAATGGGAAGATGAACACCACTCTTTTTTCGAAAAAATAAAAAATTGCATAAATATGATTATAGTAATGATCTTCGTGACGATTTTAAGGCAGCACCACAAAGTAAGCTGTGCTGCCGAAATTCTTGCATCAAAATCACTAAAATTTACGACATTTCAAATACAGTATTTAAAGGGTCGGAATGAACGTCAGTGCAGCACAATCAACGAATTAAGCGATGTACAGCTTATCAAATTTATTATTTCACAGAAAATGCAAGAACCGGATTTACAAGCTGATGCCGAATACAGTACAGCACATTATTTTAGAGAAGCTGCGTAAGACTCGTTTTTGGCTAAAGGCATGAGGAGAACGAGGGGCAATTAAAAGGCCTTAAAATGAAGAAGGATGTACAGAGCAGTAATTTAAATTTGTTTAAACCAGACTTGAAGTCTAATTTGATGCGGTCTCGAGTATAGACACATCTATGGGACTGCGATGGTAATTCTAGATGCAAGTCGCATATCCACGTTGGAGTAACTAGACAAAGTTGTACGTCACTAAAATTAGGACACGCCCTGACGATCATCACACCAATTTTTTTTCCAAGGGAGAGAGGGTTGAGGTAATACACTCGACCCGTCACATTCATCCGGGAAACACGGTATCTTGAAGTCAGCCGTGCGACAGAACATGGTTCAAAGAAAGCAGTCAGGACTTGGGCCTGAACGATGATGGGTATTTAGGACACTGACCTGGACAAAAGGAATCCCTTCCTGGACCCAGCCGATCATGAAGTCAGCGCCCTGCATGCGGCCGTTGGTGGAGAAACCGAGCCCGACGAACCCGTGCGTGCGGGCGACGATCTCGAATGTGATGTGGGTCTCGTCCGGTGTCCAGTGCACCACGAAAACGTCCGGCTTCAGCACGACCGAATGAACAAGATCACTGGATAGCGACGACTGTACACACAAGCAACTCAAGATCGCCATCGTGAGCCAAAGGAAATCGCTGGTACTCGGGACCCGAGCTCCTCTCGTTTCCCGACCCATCGTTCCCCACGAAGTGTCTCGACCACTAGACGCTGCGCGAGTCAACACTGATTCCACTCAGCATTTTTTACACCTTCGAACAAAGGCAACCGTTTCATAACTTCCTCTCGAACTCTTACATGTAAGTATCTCCAGTCACATTCGCGAGGCACAGAACACTTCATTTTCTCCGTTCCCACCACACAAGATCCCGGTTCTTCACTCCGCTGCACTCGACCTTTTCACACGATCATTTGCATCTCTCATGAAAATTTCACTCGCACTCGGCCGACCGATCAATCCTCGTTGAAATCGCAGCCATAAAAAGCCTGCTTTCGCTCAAACTTCCATAAAATATTCGTTTTCAAGTCGAATAGTGCGTGGATTTTCAGGGAATCCTCGCCCAGCGCAATGCTTGCCGTGACACGATTAGTTTTAATTACTGCAGGACGTCAAGTTGGTCGCAGCAGTAAAGTGGAGGACGCGAAGAGAACGTTGCGCAATTAAGGCAAACTTTCCCTATCCGAATTCTCCAAGCTTCGCATAAGGGAATAAGAGGTGTAATATATTTCCAAGCGTCGGTTACGATTCGTCGTTTTTAGGAATTGGGAGAGACAAAAAAATACAAGCGACAGGATTAAGCAAGAGCTGCATCTGCCCCGTCATTTATCACGCCAGACGAATTAAACAAAAACCGAAACAAGCAAGCAATACATGAAGGTACTACAGAAAAAAATCAAATCAGCTGCATAAATTGTTTTTTTTTCTTTATCGAGTCAATGAGAGTTCAGATAATCTTTTAGAAATTCTGAAACTTCGGCAAACGCTTTCCCGTAAAATATTTGGGGTTCGAATCCTTCTCCGAGAGAATATGCATGCAGAATCAATGCAAATTTAACTTATTTTGCTCGGTCTGCAGTACAAGGAGTGATCACTGGAAAAAAGGAACGTGAGAAGCGACCAGCACCCCAGTCTTTTACTGGAAGCAAGCTGATATTTTAGTTGCCTCGCGAGGCATTGGTACCCCCCGGTGGTGCTTCCCTGGCGCTGAACTGCACGACTATGGCAGTGTACTAAGAGCGTTATGAAGAGTTTGCTATAATGGTGCCTCGAAACCCCGAGAGGAATGTTCCCCCAAAACTGTCTCCGTCGTCGGGTTGGGAGACTTAGGACTCATACCAAACTTCAACACATCAGACATTAGCTATTCTTTAACAAATGGCACGATGTGCCGGAAGAGGATAACGCAGAAACGCCAACCTTCGAAAAATATTGGGTCTGCGCGAGTCTTCCGGCATTTTCGAAACCGTATTTCTTCGTATTTCAGCTGCGAAGATGTCCTGACAGGAAGAAGCTACTTTTTCGCGCCACTCCTTTCCCATTTGACCAACAAATTTCAAGTAGCTGCAGTCGCGTCGAAGCATGAACGAATCAAGACCAGACCTAATACGGATCTTATAGGCATATCTTCCGCCTGGCATGCACTCACAGCTCGGCTAAACTTCCCGACTGAAGCATTGAAAGGAGGTATGAAATGAAGTTGAAAAGGGGGTTTTTCAGAGGCATTCAGCCTTCCCATGGAGCAGAGAATAGCCGGAAAAAGGGGGGACTCCCCCGTCTCTTGCGAAGCGCCGAAACGCTGGATCGAGTTCCAAGCGTCGTTTTTCACCCGGATGCGCAGCCCGACGCCGGCTTATTCCGAACAGGACGCTGACAATTTGACGAAGTCGTTGCGAGACCAGCAGCGAAACAATTAGCGGAAATTACGGGTCGTGGAAACGACTTCGCCCTCGTGCCCACATGCGAGCATCAGTTATATTCTCCAGAGCTCATTTTCAGAAAGTACTGCTGTTGACGCCATGGCCTGGAGAATATGGCAAGGAAATGATGATAAATCAATCCCAAAAAATGTGGTCAAGGTCTTTTTGGTCGAATGTTTCTTGATTGATTATTATAAATTTATAATCTAAAAGCTCGTCAACCTTGGCGTGCAGAAAAATGTTGCCGGTCCGCGAGGAAATTTCATTTCATGATATGGCGTACGTGATTTCGCTAAAGTAAATTAAATCAAAGCATTTCTTGACTCGTGTTGAATGTTTCAATGGACATGTGAAAACCCATGAATCTGATATCAGTTACAGAGCCTTTCAATACTTGGTACACGAAAAGGTCGCAATACGATATTTGGACAGTGGAAGGTGGAGGGCAGGGTTTTTCAACACGATAGCCTAATTCAATTCTCTGACCTTCCTAGGACATTCATGAGGATTCAAAAGGTTGAAAAGTCCCCCTCTGACACACGATGACACTTGCGACAGAACTTGAGTACAGTACAGATGGACTCTATCTATAACGTGATTCAGGGGACAAAAAAATCTTTCTTCATAAAAATTCGTAGAAGAAAAAATCGTTGTAGACAGAGATTATCTTTATCCAGAAGACCGCTTCTGATCGCAGCGACCGATAAACAACTCTGTGTATTTCCTAAAACATAATTACAGTACGCTGAGAATAAAATTTGGAGACACAAATGAGCTCGAACTTTTAAAAAACAGAAGCACTCTTATCAGGGTAAAATTTGAAAAAGCACCTTTCAGCAAGTAATTCAATGCGGCTACACGGGGACTCGAAAGATGAACCTTCAATTCAACGCTCAAAGAAATGAAGTTATTGAAATGGGTGGGTTCATGTTGGTTTTAAAAAAAAGTACTGTACATGAACTTTAATATGCATTACTTTTGAAGGACTTATAGGAAATGGAGGGCATTTTTTTGCGTCAGATATACAAAGAACGAACCACGCTCTCACTCGGTCGTAAAATTACAAAATCAGTTATTTTTATGAGTGTACACAATTCCGCCTAGCAGAACTAAAAGAACTCTGACCCATTTCAGAGTAATTTTCCAGCCCACAACCGCGCATCACTCTTTCCTTCGCCTAACGTAGTTTATTTTGAGATCAGCATTTCCAGCACATGTCCCGCAGGTGCGCGAGTAATACGAAAATCCGGTTTCACCCAGCTTCAATGCAGCTGCACGAAATAATCGTTTTAGCGTTGGTCGGTATGCTTTCACATTTTCCCTGCGTCGACGCCTTCTCTCTTTTTTCCGATTTTGTAGCAAATGCTAGCACGATTTTATGGTGATGAAACCAAGCAGTCATGTTGCGAAAAAAAAAAAAGCCCAGGAATAATCCCCTCGAAAAAGCTTTCTTCCCTTTATACCTCGCAATATTACTATGCCCCATCTCGATATTACAAACACGAGCCCAAAAACAAGAGAGATTAACTCTGACCTACGCGATCAATCTACACAAAGGCGATTCGAAATATCGTCGTTTCTTGTTGCCATCTTCATTAAAAGAGACACTTTATCCGGCGAATCTTATTCCCGGAATCAGGTTTCAATTCCGATCGGGCAAGCGAGTTTACAAGCCATTTTAGTACAGATGACGTTGTCATAAAATTAAAAGACAGAGCAGAAAATATCTCGTCACGTGATTTTACCGACACTTTTTTTCATCCCAAACAATGAACTGAAAAACTCGGATGCGATCCAGACTCAAGACATTCGGGAGCAGGCACAAATGGGAAGATGCGAACCATATTTTAATTGGATCGTGCTAACAGAAAAAAGCATGAACAGCGGGAAAAGGTTTTTAAAAAAAAACAATTTCAGCAGGAAATGATCCCCGGAGATTTTCCTCGCATTGATTTCGTGGTGCTTCGGTATGTTTTCGAAAATTGCATAAATGTCAGCCAACACCAAGCATTCTTTGCAAGAATTGAGTTTATACATTTAACAGCCCGAATGCAATGTAGATTTCCCGTTTGTATTGATCATATTTTCCCACAAAGTTATTGAGTTTATTTTGCTTAAACAGCGGATATACTCCCTCAAACTACAACTTTCATCAGGATGCTGACTGAAATCGTACAAATTCGGGTCACTGTAATGAAGATTTTCGTGCTGACGCAATCCACGGCCGACTTGTTCGACACCACCTACCGAGTCTCTTATCTTGATTATTCAGGATAACACTGAAGTTTTCTCATACTTCTCGAAAATCCAGCTTTTTGGCTTAGAATCACCGAAACAACAATGATTCGCCTGAGTTATTGGCTGACACAGAGCCACCAGCAAACCGATCATCGCAATGAAATGTACTAGTCCTGACTATGGCTCACCAATGAAAAACAGTCTGCCGTACAACTGGAAATGCACACCGAACACAAAGAAGCCATAGAATACCCGGCAATCCGACCATTCGGAAGCCAAAACACAGCGTATGTAATTCCCCGACAGCTAATGCCGAGAAATGAAGTCAGCGCCGCACACACGAAAAGCCGGATTGAAATTTTCATAAAGCGTTCAGAAGTTCAGCGCAAAATCGTACGCCGGGCGCATCGAATGCATTATTTGCTCTTCTCGTAAATCCAGCTTTCTGGCTTAGAATCACCGAAACAAGAGTTTGTCTCATGTAAAAAAATGATTTGCTGTACAGCTCTTCACTTATAATTACTGTTTGATGCGTCACAAACTTTCCATCACGTAGGACAGAACTTTTTAACCAAAACATGCGGATAATAACGTACCACTTGCTGTACATGCGCACTTGCCGAGCGTTACGCAGATTTCTGCACGAGAAGCTAGGGTGCAAGGGTAACACATTTGCTCCTATTTACGTTACTTAACTCGAGTAAAGCACATCAGTTGGTGGATACTGGATACTCGAGTAACTACAAATTTGACGCAAAAGGATGGAAATTAAATTCGTCATTATTATTGCAACAAAATTGCATTCTACTCGAGTTGGAGCATACAAATTTAGTGGTACACTTCTCAAATGCACGTGAACACTAATAAAGTTCGTTAGTTGTTGGAGGAAAATGCTTTTCAACCGCTATCACGCTATGGCATAGTAGGAGAAGAAAGTTACCTTGCAGAGATAAATCGATCATAACACTTGATGAAGATTTATGTAAAATATCACACGCCTGAAGTGTGAGTTCGCACTTCATCTGCGAAACATACTATCCAGCAGAAACTGTAAAATCGTGTGTAAAAATTCACGAATATAAAAAGTTTCTCTTCCGGAATTTTTTTTTTTCACGAGGAAACATCTCGGGCACCTTACGACGATTCCGCAACACAAAAACGGAAAGCTCACGAATGCACTCTCGGTTCCGGCGTGGTCGTCACAACCAAAGTACTTCCTTGGCAAACTTTTCAAAGCGCGAAAAAATTAAATTCGCAGCACATCTCACACGATGGCTTGCAAAAAAAAAAGGAACACTCGAAGACCTGCATGAAGCACCAGCTTTGGCCAAAACCGTGACGCATTCTCGTAGCGCAAGCGAAAGGGCATTCACTCCCCGCACACTCAGGATCACAGGGTCCTGCAGCTCTCGGACGCCAGCCACTGAATGAGCAGTTGAATACGAGCGCCCCGGTAGGCAAGTCGCCCGCGATCGCCGCGACCTTGGTTACGACGGATCCCGGGCGGCTGACACCCTGGCCGCCAACCAGCAAGTGGCCAGCTGGCGGGAATCAGCCGTTTGGGTAAGCCGGGGCTGCCGAAACGCGGGCCGTCCACGTCGCGCCCGAATTCGTCCGCAGACAGGGTGCCCTGTGAATTGGGAGAGCACAACAAGGGAGTCGGCATTCCCTCCTGGGTTGCGGGTATAGGGGACGTGAAATGGAAATGCGCTCCTGATGGGGTCTGGTTTCAGGCCTACGCCTTTTGGCTTGCACTTCCACGCCGAAGCGTGCTGAACGTGACTGATCATGTGAGAGCCTCTCGACGCTGAAGTTACTGACCAACGGAGAGGGACTTTCCTGCCAATTGTTATTGCAGAATATGTCGCAGATTGCGCATCATGATTTATGCCGTGTCATCGATTAGCAAGTACAAACGCTTCAATAGAGAACAATAGATACAGTACTGTATAGTTGATTTTTTTTCAAATTCTGCTATTCCGAAAAATTTCTTCGCGGATTAAATTGACTGAAGAAATGGTGTACTCTATTTCAATTTGCCTTTGTCATATCAACTTGCGTACCAATGTTGCGTCGAATGCAGGCTCCACCCTGATGTCGGTGAATTCCGGTTTTCATAGCCGATAGTTGAAAAACTGTACTACAGTACAGTATATCTTAAATACAGTATATGAAACACCGCCGTTTTGAGCTCAGTTTGGAGCCAATAAACATGGCACACACAATTTTGCATGAGAAATGGGATGCAATCCACCAAAATTACAGGACCCCGGCGCAACTTCAAAGAAATGGGCCCAATTACTAATCAGCCGAAATTTAGACCTGAAGTCTCTGTTGATACGTGAGTACTCTCTGCAGCAATATACAATGGACTAAAAATAAGTCTGTATGCAGTACTGCGAATATACTTTAATTGTTTTAATAAAGTACTGTTATTCCCCGTACTGGTTAACTCTGTAGGTGCATTCCAGGTTTGCGTTAACTTGCAGCCACCACTTACTAAAGAGGACGATAACTTACACATATTGTGCGAGTCACGTTTTAAAATACCTATATAGTGCTTCAACAGCTACTGAATGGCTGCTGAGTAGGATGATACGTTAAAGGTCACCCTGTAATTGAGAGGTCAGAAACCGATCAACCTGATGAAATTCGATTGAAGATAGTTCTTCGTTGTAGATTGAAGTGCCACGGTAGATAAGATTATCAGTAGGAACGAAAGGTATATTTTGAATGCTGCAGGATTTCCTATGAACCAATAACTTCCGATCGCCAAAGGAAGGGGGGGGGGTTGTATCCGTACCAATTGGTCAAGGAATGACAAAAATAAACCCCCTCATTCCGTGCACACTGGGATCGGACTCGAAGCGTGGAAGGAAAAGCACATATAGAACGTATGGTCGTTACAGCATACGTACGAACTGATTTCCCCAGGGAAAAGCAGGTCGGGCGTAAGAGATTTTATCGCCGGGGTCTTTCGGCAGCACCCTTACCTGTTCCCCCTCATGGTGCCTCGCCCTCTCTGTCCCACTGTCCCTGAATGGGTACCAGGGTGGCGATGTTCAAACCAAGGCTTGGCTTGTTCCCTAGTCTCTCGATCATTTCAGTCCGATCGTACGTACCTGCACGACGAGGAGTCTCATCTATTATTGCTCCACCTCGGACGTGACCGGACGCCGACACCTCTATATCTTCGTGGCTCCTGGGTATTTGACTCAGAGGTTCATCATGTCTGTATCGAGCAGAGGCTCCCAACCTTTTCGACTCATGGAGTATACAGTTAGAATGGGGCTGTGTAGAACTGAAAAATAAGCAGACGCATTTATAACTGCCAGTTACGCGACATCTGCCACTCGAAGAAACGGCACCCTGTGATTGAGAGGTCAGAAAGCCTTAGTTTTTCAAACCAATCAACCCGATGAACTTCGACTGAACATAGTTCTTCATTCTAGATTGATTTAATTGAGAAGTGCCACGGTAGATAAGATTATCAGTAGGAACGACAGATATACATCATTACGCATAATAAATAACCCAGACCCACTAGAAAAAGGGTAAAATATTTCGGTACATGTCCTGTATAGTGTACATAACACTGCTGACTGTATAATGTAGACGCCAGGGTCCTTGAGATTAACAGTACGGTACCTTTTCTCTATTTGTCACAAAAATGAAAAAAATGTTGCCAGACGAACTTCAAACACGCACATACTACTGTATATGATTTCTGTATCAAAATTGTATCAGCCCATTCCACATTGGATTCGTGCGGAGAGGGTACTATATTTTAATAATTCCAAACGCAATAAATTATTCAGCTTCTGAATTTGTGTTTCGATTGTCAGCACAATACAGTACCTTCATGAGTATTCGTGATGTGGATTGCCAACTTGCTGAACGAGAAGGGTTTGAACATTATTATTGTCTCATTTAAAAACATATTCAGGAATACATTTTCTCAGCTACAATAAGCCTTTGATCTTCAGTAACGTACTGCATTAGTATTCGCTGCATGAAACATCTAAAAATGCCAGTAAAGATTCGTTGAATTGAATTCCAGAATCAATTCGCCTTCAAAATATTACATCGGTCGGAAGGAATCTTTTTATATGCGACTTTGAGAAGTCATCAACAGCAAGACATGATTTTGTGTTGTACATAGTTTATAGAACGCACTCTGATTTTCAGAAATCATGTTGGAAAAAAGCGTCTGTTGCAAGAATGATGTGTCGAAGATTTAGCTGGAGAACCAATTCCTATGGCCTGTTTGACTTACCCTTTTTTCAGAGCTTTTTTTAGGGTACGTCAATAAGATCGAAAATTTTCGTATTTAATCTCGTGAGTCACAAGAATTTTTATCCTCGAATATTCCTTATTGACGGTCAAAGCTTTGAATACGGTATTTAATTTCATTCTATCCTCCGTCTTCTCGGCCACTTTCAGACCCGTGGAAAGGGCACTCGGAGGCCTTAGGGATCTGCAGAGCACACTTGAGAGCAACTGGAACACAACTGGATGTTTCACTCCTGTCTGGTTTTTTTCCACTTTTCAGCAGTCATGACAGCATTTGCATTACCTTCTGAGTCTCAAGTGCCAACAACGGTTTTCACTCAGATGAAAACAAGAGCTGCTCAAATCGTTTTCACAATTCCAGCGAAATATTTCATTTCGCATTCACCGTTTTCTTGACAATATTTGATACTCTGATGGGTCGAAAAGATAAGAAAAATGTCCCAAGCGTTAAAAATGCTTATTTGTCAAAATTTCATTCATTGAAATTTGCATTTATTGTACTTCGTCTCAGTTTCAAACTGTTTTCACTCATGTTCGTCTGTTCCAAAAGTCCATTTACAGCTTGGGAAAATATCACATGCCATCGAAAGGAAGACGTTGTTGTAGATTAATGCAGCGCAGTACCAGAAATATCCTTGTCATCTGACTATCTGAGAGACGTAAGTTGTACTGAAAAAGCGGCGACTTGTCACCGGAATCTGAGCTAAATTTATGATCCCCCGCTTCACGCAGCGTGGGGTCTTAATGCTTTCAAATTTCGAACACGCGGAGGGTTTGAAATGAAAGAGGCGATGATAAGTGGAAAATACTGCATTAGCAAACATCCCACATCCTGCAGGCGCATATGAACTGTCAAAATGGAAAAATGAAGGGGATGGTAGGCACCGCGGGCGTTCAGAAAAAGGTCTTCTTCCGACACCTTGGCGTATTTCCGCTAGGAAAATCGCTTTCCGAGCAACAATCGTCAAAAGAACCTGAACGTATCATAAACCTGCACGTGCAATGCCTACGTTTTTCGGGTGCCAAGTGTTGGCCTTCCACGTGACACTGAATTATTAGACATTATTCAAGATCGATACACACATGCCTCAAATAAATATACTGTAAAACCAATCGTCATTTTTTATGAATGTATGCGTTCTCGTCGTAAATTTGACCAGAGAAAACGTGGGCGGAAAGTGTCTCCAATGGGTCAGCCAGCATTTCATCCGGAGGCATTCGAAACTTGAAAATGAGTTACGCCTGTGAATGAGTTACGCCTTCAGAGCACGTGCCATGAATCATGCACGGCAGGTAGTTCGTTCTATGGATTGACTGACTTTCTGAAGCAGTGCAAAAAGTTGCTACATTCGTTGCGATAAATCAAGCATTGACACATTACAATTTTCAAACTTTTCGTGAATGCCCATGGATTACCTTAGCCGTTTCCGCAAGGAGATCGTGGCAGCATTCCATGAGTGATTTCTAGGGATTTTAAAATCAAGAAACGGGATTGCACCCAAAAAGAATTTTTTTTTCTGGATCCAGAAAAATCAATTGCATGGAGAGGTTCGTTTTTTTAGCAACAGGCCAATAGGTTTTGTTGGCTTATCAAAAGATTAATGTTGTACGTTATTTATGCGTCGGGCTGCTGAAAAATTAATGAAACGTTCGAAGAAACGGCCATTTATCTTGAGTGTGACAGGAGAAAATTATGTGGGCTTGAAAGACCTCGCGAAAAAAGCAACCAGCAAAAAATTACCCATTGACCAACTGCTTTACCGGATCAAATGTTCACTCTTTTGAAGCATCGATTTTGTTCGATGTTCCGAGTTGATAAAAACAACATACCGTTCTCACATCAGGATTGCTTGGAATTATATTAGGATTTAACCAAAACACACAAAAGCCTATTCGATCGATTTATTCTTACAGGTGTCCGTTTGGAATCGGAGCTTTCTTTCGCATGTTGTTTGTTCCACTGCTGGGTGCCTCCGGAGTTTTTTTCCTGTCGTGTGATTTTTCTGGGAAACTTTTCGTCCATTTCATCTTGTTTTTTTTCTCTCCGACACGCTTTGAACAGCAGGAAACATCTTTATTCACACAGTACCATGCTTCAAGTTTTCCTTTGATCATGGTTTTAAAAAGAAATGCGGGATTCCAGCGGCTTCAATCTTCTCATCTTGAACCTGGATCTCAGGAGAACGCACTAGGTTCGAAATGGGTCAGAGAAGGAAAAAAAACGAAGGAAACGTAAGATGGGGTTCATTTCAGCAAATCAAACGAACAGCAAAAGAGAGCGGGGTCCACGTTGGACGGAGCAAGGAAAATCGCGGCTGGGGAAATCGAGTGAACGTCAAGCAGCCCGGCGCGGTTTCAAAGAGACAGCCACCCCGGTCTCGTAATTTCGTGCACCATTCGAACCCCCGCGTGCGTCCGTCGAAAACGTCAGCCTGAAATGTCATCGCCAGCACGCTATTCCGCGCAGGGTCCCATAGCCGGGTAATTTTACGCGGTCCGCGAAGCATCTCGGCACGCAAATTCGCCGGCTTCCATTTTCTCCGTGGGTATTTGTCGGGATTGCGGAGCTTCGAGTCATGCACCGCGAAATCGATTCATGTGGCGCGGTGCAACTGACGAGTGACGGAAGTGAGAACTGAAGACATAGTCGGGAAAATCGAAGCTGCGGGGTCCCGACAAACCGCGACATCTCCCTGAGATCTCAGTCAAAATCAGTATCATCGCTTGGCAATCAGGGCGACAAAAATACTGTATGAGGTTTCCACATTCTCCGTCAGTGTCTACTTCAATGGCGGTGCTTCGAGTCATATGCAGCAAACTCGATTAATGTTTGACACTGGGGCTGGAAAACGACAACTGAGCATGTTCATTGATGATAATTTGGCGCCATGGGTCTCGACACACAGCGACATCTCCCCGCGAGCTTCATAAGCCTTTTCCTACGATCCCTCGTCACATGTTATATTAAGCCTGTAGTCGCAGGAAATTCACTTCTGAACCGTTTTCTCTTAGAGGGATTTGCGTAAGAAAAAGCGTCTCAGACCGGAAATTCCACCAAAGTTGATTACATATTATTCGAGCTTTGCTTATCCGTGCATTCAATTGAACGTATACCCACCAATCGAGGAAACAAAGGGACTCAAATTATACTGGTTAAAATGCTCCAACTTTTCTCGGATTACCGTGAATTTCATGGAGTGTAATCAACTTGGTTGGCAAGTTTTTACGAAGCAAAAGAAGCGAATTTAAATAGCATACTACGGTACTGTATTCTGTATCTACATGTGAACAAGAACAACTAAGTCAATTTTGAAGACATGATTACCCTTATACTCAATTAGTAGGAATGTCAGTATTACAGTATCACGTCCGGTTTCAGTATTTAAAATTTTTCAATGTACGATCATCTGGACAAACGTGTTCACATATTCTTCTATTGAGGATAATCAGGCTTATTCGGTAGGTTAACTGCAATACGTGAACTATATGAAATGAGTTGTCCTTACCCGGAAAAGCCCCTGAAACGTTCTATTGTCCAAATGCGAATCGATTACCTCTTCGAAAGGAAAAAACAAAGATGGAGGAAACCTCGTGAACGGCTGAAAAGGAACGGATAACAGGACAGGAGCTTGAAGAAAACGTGCCAAACTTTCCCTCTTTCCCAATGCATTTATTTGCTCTTTTCGCACAAGCACATCGCTGAAAAATACCGTAAACGAAGTCTTTAGATTATTGATTCAAAATGGCCAAAAACGGAGTTTTTCAAAATATGAAAAAGGCGAGTTCTCGGTAATTTCCAGGAAACGCAAAGGTGAACTTAATCACACACAAATGCAATGCAGGAGGACTTCTTACAACAATGCTCAGGAAACGTGAATAATTTCTTGAATCGAGAATTTGTTTCAGAGGAAATTCTCATCAATTCACAGAAGATTCACCGGGACAAGGAAAAAAAAAAAGCATCGAATGGACAATATTGCTCTGCGCAAAATTGCTGTCGCGAGGGTTCATTCGTAATTTGAGAATCCACCGATTCCATCGCGAACAGTTGAAAGCTAACCGCGTATCAGCTCTGATGCGTGAAAACGTAAAAGTGAGACCCCCACATGAGGACACCTCAACGTGGGGACAATTTGACATAGGGACATTTATTTTTCAATAAAAAATCATGAAAAATGCCTGACGTACGGACACTGACTCAACATGAGGACATTGCATGATAAAATTGCTAATAAATTCTAGGAAAATTGACTTTTTATCAGATATTTCCATCCCTAAGATATATGTAAGAAAAAGTCTTTGGTACTTTTCCCATTCACTTTCCCATCCATTCAGCTAATTAAAAAAAATTACCTGTAGCACAGAGGGACTTCCTTTTCTTTTTGTGACTTGGATGCTATCTCACAGATGCCAACATTTCAATGAACTGTACAGTAGTATACTATTCAATGCTTCAAATGTTCTTATTGGGTTGAAAAGATTTTCACTGAATCAAATTCAAGTGGCAAACAAATTTTTTTTCGTGGAATTCTGAAGAATATTTCTTCCATAAAACACCAATTAAAATTATATAATGTAAGTCTATGGGAAAACATGACTCAACTTAGGGACACTCTTGATGCACCAATTATGCCCGCATCTGGGGGTTTCACTGTAATTGCAATAATTTCAGGTAGCAAATATAACGGCGAATTGCAAAAAGTTCGCGTTATTCCGCGATTTAGACGGGATATCTGGCGATGACTCCGCACGAGTTCTCGCAGACGGGACTAATCGATGAGCACAGAAGCAGTGGCGCTGATTCGTCCAGCGCCGAGTTGTCCTCGCACCTGCGAGCTCAGGTGGGTCGAGGCGAGTCCCTGCCTCGGCACAGGAGGTCATTCGTCCGCCGGGTTTGCGGGTCGGGTTCGAAATTGCCCGTTCAGCTCCCTGGAGTCGGATTGCTCTCGACGGATTGCCCTGCACAAAAGCCCACTGGGTTGCATTCGTTGCAGACATGGAGGGGAAAAAAAGAAACGTTGCGGCGTTTATTAGCGTCATTCGGGGCAATCGTCGCGGTTTCCACCCGCCGCTTACCCAATAAAACGTTGCCCACCTTCAGGTTCTTGCACTGCCCAAATGAACTGGATGGTGCAACATTAAATTATATAAGTTTACGACGCATTCGGTGAGGTACGGCAACCCATCGAAGAATAGTGGGATACAGGTATCGCATCCTACTCATCCGGAAAAGAGTTTCAATATAAAATGAATACCGAATTCAAAATCGTCATTGATAACCCTGTGAGTGGTCATTACATAATTCATGACACGTAATTCTTTTCATTAGATTTTCGGAAAAGTACAATAGAACTTTTATTATCCGGACTATTTTTGCCTTGTACAGATAATGGAAAAACGTTTTTACCACAAAAAATAAAATAAAAAGCCCAGTTCAAATATAATTTCCAATACTGCTCTGACAAAGCATGACACCTAACATATTAACGTCCTTTTCACAAATCTTTACGAAGACACATTTCGTATATCTCAGAAATGTATGCCTCAAAATCCTGTGAGCAATGCGTAATTGTTTGCAACCCATCTTCCTTGCAAGTTCATAAACTGAAAAAGGTATACTGTACTTCACGTTCTTCTCGGCTTTTCCGATGCTGCGTATACCGATCTTGATTTTACAGGGATTCTAATACCAAATGCCAGACGAAACACAGTTTCTCGAATAGCAAATAATGAGGCTGTACTCCATACCTTTCCAAATGTGCAGTAACGTAATTAATGTGCATATCTTATTAAAAAATGATGCCTCGAAGTATTCGAATATCAGTCCACTTCGGCAGAGATTTATATTCTAATGCGGTGTTCCCCAACCTTTTTGGGCCCACGGACCAGCGAATTTCCATAAATTTTTTTGCAGACCGGCAAAGTTTCATAACATTTTTACAGACTTGAAAACATTTTGCTTGATAGAGTTTAAGGCAGATTTATGAAATGTTCTGCTTCATGCAAAAATTAAGTTAAGCACCTATGGAGTAGGTATAGCTTAATTTCATCAAAAACTTCGAAAGGTGGGCTTGATGAAAGGTTTCTCAGAATGAAAAATAAAAATACTGTGATTTATTTTAGCTGGTTGACTTACGTTTGAAATGTTAGCTAATAACTTTTATTTTTCATTAATGATTTCAACTCCATTGTCTTTCCAAAGTTTTAGATAATGATAACAGAGTTCATTGCTACTTTAAAAAAATATACAGTACTATCCTGAAAATTTCCCGTGGACCGTCAAAAAATTCTGCGGACCGGCGCCGGTCCGCGGACCAAAGGTTGGGGAACACTGTTAATCTAAAGTAATAGACTGCACTTCTTATAAAAATCATGAGGACAATGAAAAGCGTGGAATATTTCTAATTCAGCTTTTTTTTTTTAATCCCACGCTAGGACAACTTTGTCGTCATACCTGTGGAACTTATCAACTTCGAATGCGTTAGAAAAGGGTCATATCAGATTATGATACTAAAAGCGTGGAATATTTCTAATTCAGCTTTTTTTTTTTAATCCCACGCTAGGACAACTTTGTCGTCATACCTGTGGAACTTATCAACTTCGAATGCGTTAGAAAAGGGTCATATCAGATTATGATACTAATTCGCGAAAACGCTCTGATGGTACTACAGTCGGTGTAGACGGCTCAGCACACCCTCGGAAGGACGCAGGAGTATGTCTCACCTAGGCAGGATGTACTGTACTCCGGAGTTCGTCCTGCCGTCCGACAAGGCACACTTCAGAGTGCATCCTACTCAAACAATATCATCAGGGCAGGAGATACGCCATCAGGTAGGGTGAACTTCCTGGGTTATTTCCTTATATTTTGCATGAATGAAACTCAACAAAATGCCAGCTCGACGAATGCAACGAACACGCCAAATTCTGGATTTGAAAATCATAAAAACACCGAGTTTTTAGGGACCACAATTTATTTTTGGTTCACCCCGTACATAAAATCACAAGGAATTCTCAAGGCAGTCAACTGAAATTACAGTATTTCCGAATGTCAGTCGGTGAATGAATCATTCCGTTTTGCCACAGGCTCATCGTGCCTTGGTGGCGAATGACTCGCTCGTGTTCCCTCCATTTTCATGTTTTGCTTATTTTCCCAACTTAAACTTGGCGAGCCGTCACGTCTGCTAAGGTGGCATTTTGTTGAGTCGTCGCCTTCGATCAGTTGTTCTTTTGCGAGTTCCTCCTGTGACAGTTGCCGCAGTGGGAGTTGTCCCGCACTTGACAGCGAGACTGATTTTAAGAAAAATAGCGAAAGACGTCCCATCATTTGAGAAGGAATCCACATTATGGAATCCTCACTCGAATACCAAACACCCTTTTCCAAAAAAAATAGGCAAAATGAAATTTGCATGGGGCTTCGCGTGTTTATATATATTTGCTGGAGTCGTCCAGGATCCAGCGGTAAATGGCCTTTGGATGATTAACTATTTTTACTTGAAATCGTCTTGAAATTCCTTCTACGAAACCCACACTGCCGTTTCAGTGAGGAGCACGATAGCGCTGGAGTCCTGATTTATTTCGGAGCGTTTACAGTGGCAAGCTGTTAATTGAAAAATGAACAGAATCCATCGTCTCCTCCGATGTATTCTGAAGAAATTAAAAATTCGCCGCAATTTCGTCGCAGACCGATAGTTGTTTTCACTTTCGAGGCACAATGAATGTGTCGTCTTACAATCGCTGACGACGCCTCATGCATTCCAGTAAATGCGGTTCATGCCAGATATGGTACAAAATTGTGTAAAAAAGAGAGAAAGGTTTGATCAGATCATACCTGTACTCATGTTCAAGGCATCGTGACTGTTGACAAGGTCAGTTGATCGGATGCGATGAGAAGCAGCGCGTTCCAGGCCGGAGCGCAAACTCGTTTCCTCGGCCTCGTCCAGGCGCCCAGTGGCTGCCATGGCGTGGGCCATCTTGATCATCAGGTCAATGGTCATTTTGGAGTTTTCAGACACAAAAACTG